>JAODAL010005161.1:0-147156 GCA_025379985.1 Phyllomedusa bahiana | reverse complement strand
AAACCTAAGTTGTTGCCTAAAGTAGCATGTATCCATTTGACTTTTGGGTGGATTTAAATTTCAGTTTCTCCACCCTTTGTTTGGGTGTAATAATAAGGGTTTTTGCCTCCCATAGACTTAAGGGTCATCGCGCATAATCAAAGCTCAATCGAAAAACCTTACGATAGCCCACATCGACTATGATCGTCTCGATAGCCAACGCAACGCTCAACACTAGTGAACGTATTGCTTTGCTTTGTAAAAAACTACAGTCCTTAATGGTAATTAAAACGCCACTCCATATCACCCATAATACTCCGGGAGGTTACAAACAAGGTTCATGTTAATTTTGGGGGACAACAACAACTTCTAATTCTTTGTAACCTACATAACACGATAGGGAAGTGGGTTGGCCTCCTTTGCTAAAAGTTCAGATACAAATTAATAGTAAGATGAAAGTCTGGTAAAGGATTCACGTTTTTTTCTAATCCAAAAAGCGCTAAAAGAAAGAAGAGTCCCCAGGACAAGAAGTAGTTTTTCAACACCCAGTGAATCTTCTTTTTCGCTCAAGGCAAAGCCCTCAGACTGGTTTTATATAAGTTCAATATAAATACTTTAGATGCTGCAGAGCAGGAGGTGGGATAACCTTGTTATCTCATTATGCCTTTTCGCTTTATCCTGTAAAAACCGTAGATCTTGCCTCTGGCTCCCAGGAGTAGTTGGGGTTGCAGAGACAACATCGGTTGTATGAAGATGAACATACAGTTAAAAACATGTATAAGCCTGGAGCTCAATGAGGGGTTGCACTCAGAGCCTGCACCTACATGTTCAGACGGGCCCCCGGGTAACCCTTCCTCCAGTAACCAGTCCGATAAGGTTAAGACTTTTTTCACTTCTAAAAAGAATCTTTTAATCCAGATCATTCCCGGTAGTGATACCCTACCCCGATTTGCCCCCAAAAGGGACAGAATCCTGGGCTTTCCCTAGCGCTCCCCTTTTGACTTAAAAGATAATTTAAAACTATTAAGAAGGGGGGAAGTACCCAGGAAAAAAATTTTTTCTGAGCGACCCGGGTCTTTTCGGGGCACAGGGGGGGCGGTACTCCCGGGGACGGATAATTCCATAGGCCGCCAAAAAGAAACCTAAGGAGGGAATTTTTATAATGCAAAACTCAAATTTCACAAAATTTTGCTTCACTCCAGCAAAGAAATAGGGCTATTGGATCTCACAAAGGAACAATTTTAATTCCAACAAAAAGGGCCATCTATTCTTGGGGGTCGACTTTTAACTCCTTTTTCAGATTGACAAAAAATCGGGGCGCTGTTTTGGGGAAAACCCTTATAAAAGAAGAGGGGTTTGGGGACATTCTTTTCGAAAGATACAAAGGTTTCTAAAAAAAACCCGAGGAACATTAACACGAATTGGGAAAACATGAAAAACTTTACTCACAAAGTTCTTGTGATAATAATAAGGGAGTAGAATTTCTTAGAAATATTCAGATGAGCACTATTTCAGAGGTTGATAGGGACATGTTAACTGCAAGCATCAGTGAGGAAGAAGTAGAAGTAGTTATTAAGGGACTACCCACGGCCAAAGCTCCAGGCCCTAATGGGTTTTCAGGTGACTTCTATAAGATTTTGATAAAGGAGGTTGCCCCTACGCTCACCAGGGTATCTGAGGAAATTATTAAAAATCACACAATGCTACCATCAGGTGATATGGCATATATAAAGATGTTACACTAAAAGGGCAAAGATCCCCTACAACCCGAGTCGTATAGTTACATAGTTACAATTCAGATGGTTTTAAAAAAGACACGTTCCATCAAGTTCAAAACCCAAAGGGGGGGGAAAATAGGGTGAAGGGAGAGACACGGACTTTAAGCCCAGCCTCACCACTGGTTAATACCCTGAAACCAACAAGGCAAGAACCAATCTGCTCCAGTGGAGACCCTATCTCTGACCCCAGAGCCTCCACCAGCCAGGATCCAGAATTTTATATAGCTACATACGCATTAATATTCTTTAGTTCCAGGTAGGTATCTAAGCCTTTCTTGAAACTCTCTACATTCCTTTCTGTACCAAATCCTCAGGGAGCTATTCCCCAATTCACAGTTCTTACAGTGAAGAACGCCCTTCTCCTCTGGGGATTGAATCCTTTTTCTCTAGTCAAAGGGAATGTCCCCTTGTCTTTTGAGGGGGCTTCACTTGAAATAATTTTCCCTATACTTTTTGTAGGGACATTATATATTTATATAAATTAAATCATGTCCCCCCCAAGCCGTCTTTTTCTCAAGACTAAATAAGTTAAATTCTACTAAAACCTCTCCTCATAACTAAGATGTTCCATTCCCCTTATAAGTTTGGTTGCTTATCTCTGTACTCTCTCTAGCTCCATTACATCTTTTCTATAACCTGGGGCCAAGAACTGAACAGCATATTCTAAGTGAGGTCGCACCAATGCTTTGTACAGTGGTAGAATTACATCCTTGTCCCGCTAGTCCATGCCTCTTTTAATACACGGCAATATCTTAGTTGCCCTAGAGGCAGCTGATTGACATTGCATGCTGTTCTGTAGTCAATGATCTACAAGAACGCCCAGATCTTTCTCAACAAGCGATTCTCCAAGTTTTTCTCCCCCTAGGACATATGATGCCTGTAGATTATTTCTACACAGATGCAGAACCTTACATTTATCCACATTGAACCTCATTTGCCAAGTGGATACCCAAACACTTAGTGTGTCCAGGTCTGCTAGCAATTTATGTACATCTTCCATAGATTGCACTACCCTGCATAGCTTGGTGTCATCTGCAAAAATCGAAACCGTGCTATTGATCCCCTCCACTATATCATTAATAAATACATTGAATAAAAGGGGGCCCAATACTGAGCCCTGTGGCCACCTCTCACAACTGGGGACCACTCAGAGTAGGAGTCATTTGCCACCACTCTCTGGGTACCATCTGTTTTTAATCCAATTATACACTGTTATCTCTAACCCAATGGATTCTAATTTACCTAAGAAAAGCTTATGAGGGACAGTGTCAAACGCCTTTGCAAAGTCTAAAAACACAATATCCACAGCCTCTCCGCTATCCAGACTTCTACTCACCTCTTCATAAAAAACAGATCAGATTGGTCTGACAGCTTCTGTCCTTAGTAAACCCATGCTGGCAATCCCTAATAATATTGTATTCATCCACATACTCCTGTATATAGTCTCTTTTGAGCCCCTCAAACATTTTTCCCACAACAGATGTTAAACTTGCTGGTCTATAATTACCTGGGCAAGACTTGGAACATTGTTTTAAGATGGGAACTACATTTGCCTTGTACCAGTCACCAAGGAATCTCTAAATATCATTTATGTATTTTTCATCTATCTTGATAAATATGTCACTTTTGTATATGCATATATTTTTAGCATATGTTTGATAATGTTGGTATATTATGAAGGGTTAACTTTCAGGTGCAATCTGATTTTTTGTGATCTGGGAGGGGTATTTAAGGGGTTTGTTCATAGCTCTCTGCATGTTACGATTAAGAGCCCGGACAGTGGCTCGAAACGCGTAAATTTTGTAGCTATGCATTTTTAATTTGTTTTTATCTACCTCAATAAAGTGCGTTTTTTCCATTTTGGATCATATTTGGATTATATCTGGAGCACGAGTGCCAGAACAAGCTTTGTTTCATCACATTAATTGCATTTGGGCATCTACAGCCGTTTGCCCGTTTCCGCAGCACCGTGCGTGGAAGGATTGCTGGTTGAACCCCATGCTACAGGAGATACCTGGTGAGCGTTTATCCATTTTTCTTTTTGATTATACATTATACCTTTACTAGACAGCATGTGATCATTTATTACACAGTTAGTAGATGGCATGAGATTACATGAGATATTGTGGGTACCTATATCTTCAATGCTTGTTTGCAACACATGGATCTCCTTATCCACTGGTCTACTCCACCTCCCCCACTCCACTTATCCACCCGCTGATATAGTCTGCCCACTCTCTAACCTATCTACCCCTTGTCACGGGTGGACCTGCGACCCCTGTCCCGGGTCGCAGGCACACCCGTGGTCCCCGCACGAGCGGCACCGCCGCCCGCTTGTCGGGTGGTGGGCACGCTCACCCTGCCGGCCGGGTCCCCGCCTACTTACCCAGCCGCACTCCTGCTGCAGCTCCAGTCTCCTGGCGCACGTGTCCCCGCTCCCTAGGGTGCGGCGTGACGGCTCTGTGAAATTTAAAGGGCCAGTGCACCGGTAATTGGGTATTGCCCTCATTTAAGCCTGCCCCTTCCTGAGTCTTGTGCCGGATCTTTAGTGCCATTTAGCCTATAGAGAAAGCGTTCCTAGCCTTGTTCTGATTTACCGTGTACCGTACCATATGCTTCCGTTCCTCGACCACGAATCTTGCTACCTGCCCTGACCTTCTGCCTGTCCACGACCACGAACCTTAGCCGCCTGTCCTGACCTCCTGCCTGTCCCCGACTACGAGCCTGCCTGACGATTTTGTACCATGCTACACCTCGGCTGCCTCCGCAAGCAAGTCACGTCAGGGGTAGCGACCTGGTAGACTCCCGCTGCAGCAAGTCCATCCCGCCTTGCGACGGGCTCTGGTGAAAACCGGGACCTACTTAGAATCCGCTCCCTGGCGTGGCTTACGCCATCGCTTGCGGTGGTCCAGAGGATCCGCTATCTCCGACCATGACACCCCTTAATTTTCTATATTGTCCTCCCTACTCATCCCTAGTTATAATACTCCCGCACCCCTTCTAGAATTCTTTCCTCCAGCACAGTAGACCCCCTTCTATTCAGGTGCAATTTATCTGTAGAAAACAGATTGTACCCCAATGAAAAATCAGTCCAGTGCTCTAAGAACCCAAACCCCTCTGTCCTACACCAAGACTTCAGCCATGCATTTAACTCCCTGAGCTCCCGCTGTCTTTCCTGAGTAGCGCATGGCACCGGCAGTATTCCGGAGAACACAGCCTTGGAAGTCCTTCCCTTCAGCTTTGAGCCTAGTTCTTTAAAATTATTCTTTAGGATCCTCCACCTGCCATGTATTCTGTCATTGGTAACAACATGGACCATGACAACTCGGTTATCGCCAGTCCCTCCAGTAATTTATTCACCCGGTCCACCACATGTTGAACCCTGGCACCAGGGAGACAGCAAACCATTTGGTTGAGGCGGTCCTGGTGGCAAATTATTCTATTCATCTTCCTAATTATAGAATCCCCTACAACTACTAACTATCTTTCCCTACCTGCTTTCCCATCCCCCCTACTACTAGTTGGGCTGCTCTTCCGGCTGCAAGGAAGAGCAGTGTCCACTAGGGCTGCCATTTCTGAGACTGATTCCCCAGCATTATCACCCAACTTGGCAATTTTGCTAGGAATCTCAGGAGGAGAAGTGGCCTTCCTTTTTCTGGTACCCCTAGAACTCCCCCTGTCTACATTAACCCAGCTACACAGCTCCTCCTGCTGATCCAATACTCCGCCCTTAACATTTAGCCCACTAACTGTTTGCTCCAAGAGAAGCAAACTCTTCTCTTCATTGTCAATCACCCCCAGTGTCATATTTTGTTCCTCTAGGTCTAAAATGCGAGCTACCAGAGTAGCAACATGCTCACATCTGCTACAGCGGTATTCACCCTGGATCTCTTGCTCCAGTAGTGCATACATATGGCAGATTGTGCACTGCTGGAAATTGCCAGTGAAGCTGCCCATTATCCCTCTGCAACAGCAATGAAGAGAAAAAAATAAAAAAATAAAATCAAAGTCAATTAGATTGAAGTATTAAATAAAATAGGTTTGTTTACTTACCAGTTTTTCTCTCCTGTTTTTAACTCCATTTTTTTAACTCACACTCTGTTCTCTCAAGCACTGAGTTTGACCCAAGCAATAGAGCCAGCCTGAATACAGGTAGTCCCCGAGTTACGTCGTTTTGAGTTACATCTGTCCCCTAGGGACTTTTGGGGCGTGGCTCAGTGTGCTGACGTCACACACTGAGTAACTCCCCATAATGTCGAAACGTGTCAAAGTCTTAAGTATTCAGACCTTTTGCTCAGTATTGAGTAGAAGCCCCTTTTGAGCTAGTACAGTCATGAATTTACTTGGGAGTGATGCAACACGTTTTTAACACCTGGATTTTGGGATCCTCGGCCATTCATGGCTATGAATAAGGGTTATTATACCAGAAACGCGAAAGCTGATTGTGATTATCGCTATGGATTTTTAAAGTTTGAAATAAAGATAACTATTAAACATAGAAGATCTGGAGAACTCCTATTATTAAGTAGATGTTGTAACTCCCATTGGATCCGCGGGCAGTCTCCGAGCTAACTTACTAACCATGCTTTGAAATCACACCCCGAGATGATTGATGGACAAGGAAAGCCTATGAAAGGGTGAAGCAAACTTTCTTTCATTCTTCCTTGCAGATCCTCTCCAGTTCCCTCAGGTTGGATGGTGAACATTGGTGGACAAGTCTCTCCAGAGATGCTCAATTGGGTTGAGGTCAGGGCTCTGAATGGGCCAGTCAAAAATGGTCACAACGTTGTTCTGAAGCCACTGCTTTGTTATTTTAGCTGTGTACTTAGGATCATTGTCTTGTTGGAAGAAGAACCTTCAGCCCAGTCTAAGGTAGACTTCAAATATGAGAGACAAAGTGAGAAAACAAATTCAGAAAATCACATTGGATGTGATATGGAAAGAGTTTATTTGCAAATTATGGTGGAAAATAAGTATTTGGTTAATGAAAAAAGTTCATCTCAATACTTTGTTATATATCCTGTGTTGGCAATGACAGAGGCCAAACATTTTCGGTAAGTCTGTTGGCCCATTCCTCCATGCAGATCTCCACTAGAGCAGTGATGTTTTGTGGCTGTCGCTATGCAACATGAACTTACAACTCCCGCCAAAGGTTTTCTATGGGGTTGAGATCTGGAGACTGGCTAGGTCACTCTAGGACCTTAATATGCTTCTTACGAAGCCACTCCTCCATTGCCCTGGTGGTGTTCTTGGGATCACTCCCATGCTGAATGACCCAGGATGTTTGCACCTAAAATCTCACGATATTTGACCCAATTCATTCTTTCATGTACACGGATCAGTCGTCCTGGTCCCTTTGCAGAGAAACAGCCCCAGAGCATGATGTTGCCCCCCCCCTCATGCTTCACAGTAGGTATGGTATTCTATGGATTCAACTCAGCATTCTCTCTCCTCCAAACACAAGAGTTGTGTTTCTACCAAACAGTTCTACTTTGATTTCCTCTGACCATTTGACATTCTTCCAATACTCTTCTGGATCATCCAAGTGCTCTCTATCAAACTTCAGATGGGTCCGGACATGTACTGGATTAAGCAGGGGGACACGTCTGGCACTGCAGGATCTGAGCCCCTGGCGGCGTAGTGTGGTACTGATGGTAGCCTTTGTTACGTTGATCCCAGCTCTCTGCAAGTCATTCGCTAGTTGCCCCCATGTGGTTCTGGGATTTTTGCTCACCATTCTTGTGATCATTTTTACCCCACAGGATCAGTGGTCTTGTATGTCTTCCATTTTCTAATTATTGCTCCCACAGTTGATTTCCTCACACCAAGCTGCTTGCCTATTAAAGATTCAGTCTTCCCAGCCTGGAGCAGGGCTACAATTTTGTTTCTGGTGTACATTGACAGCATTTTGGTCTTCACCATAGTGGAATTTGGAGTGTGACTATTTGAGGTTGTGGACAGGTGTCTTTTATACTGATAACAAGTTCAAACATGAGCCATTACTACAGGTAATGAGTGGAGGACAGAGGAGCCTCTTAAAGTGGAAGTTACAGGTCTGTGAGAGCCAGAAACCTTGATTGTTTGTAGGGGACCAAATACTTATTTTCCACCATAATTTGCAAATAAATTCTTTCCAAATCAGACAAATTGATTTTCTGGATTTGTTTTCTCATTTTGTCTCTCATAGTTAAGGTCGACCTATGATGCCAATTACAGGCCTCTCTTATCTTTTTAACTGGGAAAACTTGCACAATTGGTGGCTGACTAAATACTTGTATTTCCCACTGTATGTGATGTTTCAGTTTGTCTTGTTTAATAAAATATCAGAAAAATATACATTTCTATTTTTTTCCTTCTAGATGGGGGGGCGGGGGCGTTCAGAGTGTACATTAATGAGCAAAAAATGAACTTTTTGGATCTTACCAAATGGCTGCAATTTAAAGGGGTCAAAATACCTTCTCTACCCACTGTACACATTTAAACTAAACCACAGCTCATGTCTGTAGTTCCTGTGCCTGCTACTTCTACAAACTGTATTCTACTGTTGCCAACAGCTAGATTTACAAGTCATACAGTTGAATTTGTTTTTAAATATACACCTATATGACCTTGATGTGCACTGTATACACCTCTCACTCCTCCTCTTTCTTGCCCTCCAAATCTTTTCTTTTTTAAATGCCTCATCTGTACTTCCACCAAACGTCCTGTTATTCTCAACCTTGCTGTTCCCCATTGCCATGTTCTCACTGCCACCAATGGTACTGCCGTCTAATCTAGTGGAACCAGAACCTGGCTGTTCCCCATTGCCATGTTCTGGCTGCCACCAATGGTACTGCTGTCTAATCTAGTTGAACCAGAACCTGGCTGTTCCCCATTGCCATGTTCTCGCTGTCACCAATGGTACTGCTGTCTAATCTAGTAGAACCAGAACCTCGCTGTTCCGCATTGCCATGTTCTCACTGCCAAAAATGGTACTGCCGTCTAATCTAGTGGAACCAGAACCTGGCTGTTCCCCATTGCCATGTTCTCACTGCCACAAATGGTACTGCCGTCTAATCTAGTGGAACCAGAACCTGGCTGTTCCCCATTGCCATGTTCTCGCTGCCACAAATGGTACTGCCATCTAATCTAGTGGAACCAGAACCTCGCTGTGCCCCATTGCCATGTTCTTGCTGCTACTGTTATGGGAGTCTAAAATATCTCCCTGCTTTGTTTGTGCACTGTCCAAATTATAAATTAACTCAAGAGTGTATGTGCACATACAGCGTCGAAAGAACAAGAGACATTTCCCAAAGTTTATCCTTTCTCCTTTATTAAAAGCTTGGCAAGCAGTTTTAGAAACTTTCAGTGGTTTATAACAAAACAGATATATTTTAATTGAATAATACTTTATATTCATCTTTCTTGGCAACACCTCTTATAATTATTCATATATTATAACAATCACCTCATAAATAATCATTAATAAGCATCTTTACTGGTCAGTACTAAAATCACACCTCTAATTATTCTGATTATACTAATTATTCTTAAGCACTGCTTAGCATGCATGACATAATGATTGTGAGATATCTAAAGGTTTGTGGTCCCTACTGCACATGACAGAATAACACAGCTTCTAACTTTTGTCCTAAACATCTAGACTGCATTGTCCTTGATAACTCAAAATAAAAGCCATTATTTACACTTATAGGAATCTGTGCATGAGATTCTCACAAAACAATACAAGGACACAAGCTTCATGGAAGAAAACATTTATCACTAGAAAAACATAGAAATAGCAAAATTTTTAACCCTGTATTATAGAACTATAGAATTTATGACTAGAATTTATTCATATCCATATCACTACCAATGGTACTGCCATCTAATATACTGGAACCGGAATATACTGGCTATTCCCCATTGCCGTGTTCTAGCTGCCACCAATGTTACTGCTGTCTAATCTAGTCCAGCCTGCAAAGGCGTAACTTGAAGTTCTTGGGCCCTGGTGCAAAAAGTGATAGGAGGTTCCTTCCAGTTACCATGTGTCATTTCCAATACCTGTGTCTTCTTATGTGTGAAAGGGGCCACGTAGCAGCTGCTACCGCTGCACCTCCTATAGCTATGCCTCTGCTTGTGAGCTGTCCTCATCTTTTCAGTTAGCCATTGAAAGGAATGAAGTATTTTAGCCTCTCCATTTTTTCCTGTCACTGTTATAGCCAAATTTTCTTCACAAAGTTGTTCCGTGTATCCAGTTTACTGTTATGGATGGTAATTGCAGCTTCTCCTCACCTGTATAGGTATAAAAATTACCCTGAACATCATCTCCCATTGACTTTAATGGGGTTTGAAATTCGAGTTCAAGTTCAAATCCAACTTCGAACCAAGGGATCGTTCATCACTATCCAAGAGCACAAGTGGTCTTCTTATGGAATGTCATAGTTATGGTCCAAGGTGTTATTGGACCAGTCCTCCTAAGTCCAGACTACACAGAACCACGCAGGGAAGGAAGGTGAGTGGCGAAGGCAACTGTCTATCACCACTCAGCCTAAACCATCTGCAGCCCAGCACTGTGGCAAGCAGAAGTAACTGGACAGGTGTAGTGGGGAACTTGTCAATCACCACACAGCAAGTACTGTACTCAGACAGAGTTCAGACTAGTACAAGGAAAATATACAATTCAGGCACAGAATCATGGCCAAAAGCGCACTCTGCTGTACTATATGGACAGAGGAATGCACTGAGGTCTGAACAGCCATGGTCATTACACTTAGCTTGAAAGACCATAGTTAATGATGCTTATGTGACACAGTCACTTCTCTCCCCAAAGTCCTTTACCTTCTACTTTACTTCAGTAAAAGGAAACAAAACATTATACATTGTGGATTCTACTTTAATGATTTATTTTTTTACAATTTAAGACAATAAAAGCCATGTTATTACTCATGTGCTATGTATAATCAGTCTATGAATTACTGCTTCTCCAGCATCTGTCTTCTACTGTTCATCTCTGGCCTCATAATAATATTGTAGCATTTAGGAAAAAATATACAGCCCAAAATCCCGATTTCTGAAGCCAATATAGTGAATATCTCTACAGAGATATGGTCTATGTTCTTCCCCTTACTGCTCAGATAGGCTGGAATGGCACAGATCCACACACTGCAGAAAACCAGCATGCTGAAGGTGATGTACTTGGCTTCATTATAGATATCAGGTAATGTCCTCACCATGAAAGCCAGAACAAAACTCACAGCCGCCAGGAACCCCAAATAACCCAACATGAAATAAAAGGCCAAGACAGAGCCTTCATTACACTGGATGATGATCTTCCCAGGATAAGAGCCAATGTCCAGCTCCTGATATGGAGGGGAAACTGACAACCAAATAACACCATTCAGAATCTGAATAAAGGAGCAGAACAATACCACAGAATTGGGCAGCTTAGACCCCATCCATTTCCTCCAGGAGCTTCCAGGTTTGGTGACTTTGAAAGCAATGGAAACCATAACGGTCTTGGCCAGGATAGAAGATACGGCAACAGTGAAGCTGACTCCGGTGGAGATTTGCCGTAGCTTGCAGGTTATATTATCTGGGCGACCAATGAACAGGAACACGCATAATAAACTGAACTTGAGGGACAGAAGAAGAATGAAGCTGATGTTCCGATTATTGGCCCTTACTATAGGAGTGTCCAAAGAGGAAATGAAAATCCCTGAGATAGAGACAGTTATGATAAGACATAGTCCAGACATAGAAGAAAACACTGCCGATATGATGTCCTGCTCATATGACAGGTACTCTATCCTTTTTGGAAGACACTCATCTTTGTCCTCATTTTGCCACTGTTCATCAGGACACTTCTGGCAATTCTCAGTTTCTGGAAATAATGAAAGAAATCTGTGTAAGATATGATAACAGGGCTCTCATGCAGTTGGATTTTTTATGTGCATCCAGTGATCACATTTTTGGGGATTATGATAGATTCAGACATAATGAAATGTCAACTTTGGGAGGATAACTGAATGAGCGAAAGACTTTAGAGGTCCATGGGTTGAGGGGGAAAAAAAAACTGTTGAGGGACCTGTGGACATTTTTAAGTATGGTGTATATTGCCTGTAAGATAATGACTATGGGTCAGGTGTTTTATTGCCATCTAGCAATGCCTATTGAAGGGGGACGAAGGGCTATTTTTTGGTTCAGCTTTTGGCCTCCTTGAAAAAATATCTTGGGACATAGTTAAGCTTTTTGGAGAAATACATTTTTAGTTTAGTCTTCTTGAGAGTTGGTGTCCAATGTTGACCTCTAGTTGATTACATATACTTCAGGGGTCCATGGTTTGGTTTCTAATTTCAAAGGCCTGTGGTGTTCCCATCTTTGGATGGAGGATTTGAGAGATGGAGCCCCCATTTCTAAGTTGGGATTCCTGGAGCTGTTTTCTATAGTGGTTGCAATAGAGATTTACAGGGAGCATTTGGCAGATGGAAAGATCATGTTTTCAGAATGACAACTTAGGGTTAAGTCAGGCGTCAATAGTCAAACGGCCAACTCATTGTGGGTGATCCAGCATCTGGGTTTAGAAGGGTTAGTGCTGAATTCTTATTTTGATGCTGCTCATGTGCCTGGAGTTCACAACTCTTCAGACGACTTTTTTTCTTGTTTTCGGTTGAATGTCTTGAAAAAATTAGATTTGGAACTTGTCATAGTTGTTGATTTGGTGTCAGAGGTCCATGAATAGTTCCATTAGTCAGCCTATCGAGTCCTTTGGCAGGAGTGTGAAGCGTTATTGTTGAGCTTGCAGGTGAGAGCAGTGGAGACAGAAACTTGTTTGCTTTACAGGTAGTCCCCGAGTTACGTCGTTCCAACATATGACTGTCCCCTACTTACGAATGGGGACTTTTGGGGGCGTGGCTCAGTGTGCCACACAAGCAGTAACACCCCATAATATCAGAATGCGGCATGTCTGGGACATACCTGCAGGTAATTCAGCCGAGCAGCCTCTCCCTCATCTCACACAGAGGTCGCTGCTTTAACTCTATGTGTCTAGCAGCGCTTTGTTTCTAGCAGTTGCCTCTCATGTCGCTTCTGTGCATTTTTGACACGCCCCCCAATCGGTGTCGGGCACTGCTCCATTCGTCCCTCCTCCCGTTCCATTACAGGCTGTATCAGAGGCAACAACCAATCAGAGGTGCCTGTGTGTGTGAGGCTGGTATAGTGATGAGCTCACTGCCATAGGCGTCTCACAGACAAGGAAAAGTTTCTGCCTTGTGAAGTTTGTGGGTAGGGACTAAGTGCAGAGACCAGAACAGGAGAGGAGTGATGGGCTGACAGCTCTACTCTTATCTCCTGATACAAGAAGATTTATGATGGGACAGCAGCTCCATTTCATGCCAGAGCCCGGTCTCCTGGGTCCTAAAGGCAGTAAAGTTCACTACTCTTATCAGGCTAAAGAAGATACTGCTGTTGTCAGGCTAAGAAACATGCTGGTATGACAGTAACCAGCTACCAGAATAATCACTTGGTTAAGGGCAGAACTAAACTTCATAGGGCCCCACAGGAAAGTCCAAGCTGAACTCCACAACCATGACAAATGCTACTAGAGTAATGAACAGTAGCTGTTCAGCACGTAATACAATACACAATAACCTCCTTGACACCTGTGCTGCCCCCTTTGTCTATAGGAGCTATTGTCACTATACTAACATACACGACCCTCTTGTGAAATGTCCCATTAAAGCATTGTTATTGGGTTACAGCACCTCCCCCCCCCCCCAGTCCTAATATCCCATATGAGCTGTTGTCACTATACTGGTGTTGTGGATGGGAACAAAGGTTATATATATGTGTGATCCTTTGTGTCTCCATTTTAATGTATTACTTAGTATATACCTCACATACCTATGTAATACAGCATGTAAAAGCTGTTTGTATATCTCTTGTCAATAATGTGTTAACAAAATGGCTGCCTGTAGTAGTTTGTAAAGACATTCACCGTGTAATTCAAGATGGCACTTCTTCTGAAGTTACACCCTGTGTTTAGAAATTCCTGAGCTGTGATGAGTGGTCTGTAGATAAGGACGTACCAATAGACCCTCACAGCCAGGTACATGTGATGCTCTTGTCTACTAATTTGCAAAAGTATAAAAAAGCTGTCATTTTGTGAATAAAAGGCAGAAAGCATTTTCACAGCAAAAGGGCATGTTGTAATGATCTTTCTCGGTGCACCCTTTGTTATTTTTAAGCTAATTTGGAACCCTACAAGGACAGAATAGCCCCTTTGAGGCTACTTCCATTTCAGATGTCGCCTTGTAATGTGGGGTATGGGCTTTGATCTGAGTTATTAACCGAAAACTGAACTGGTGTAGCTTCTACTGGCAGACGAGGGATAAGGCGCCATCACTCTTCTGACCCTCTGTTCTGGTAAGTAAAGTTCATACTTTTCTTGTCCAGAGCAGATCGTTTGTCTAGTGGGTGCTGTAGTATGTTCATCGGTTACTTGTTAGGTCACGCTGACAGGTAACGAGTGAGTCGGCCCATGCTATTGAACCTATGACCTGTCAAATTAACTCAATGTGGGGTATATTCTGTTTAATGTGTATTGAATGTTTTGAAACTGATTGAAGGCAAAGTTGGGAAGGCAAGGTGTTAAGTCAGCTGAGGCGCAGAGTGGAAAGCCGAGAGGCGCTCTGTGATTTATGAGAATTTCCCCTTGAGAGATAAGGGGGGAGTTCTGAGTCTCTTCACGGTGGAGTGAGAGACTGTTCAGTTGGCTTGGAAAAAAATGTAAAAATTAAAAAAAAAAAAAAAAATAATTAAACATCTTGTAAAAAGAGAATTCTTTGACGGTGGAGTCATGGATTCAAGATTTTCCTTGGTATAGAGGAAGGTGGAACGCTTGTCTAAAAGTTATTTTTTTATCAACTTTGATGGGTTTGTTTGGTGCCCTGAAAATTTGTAAACGTTGGTTTTGGAAAAAAGGGGTTTTTAAACTTTTTTGGGGTATGTGAGTTTAGGTTGGTAAACAGTCCCTTCGCTGGTTTTAGAGGGAACTAAGAACTTTAGATTTGAGTTTTGGTTGATAAGAAAGAAAGTGCAGCCATGGGTCAGAGAGGTCAAAACAAATGAAGGATCTGATGAAAGGGGGGGCTTAGTGGCCCCGGGCCTGAATGTCGGAGAGCGAGTGCTAAAGGATTTGGGTCTATTGCAAGCGCTAAAGGTGTTTTAAGCCCTAAAAAGCATTTGTGATAAAAAAATTTTGGGAAATCCCTGAGGGTTGATATAGAATAGAGGTGTTTGAAGGTCTTGGAGTGTTTTGATGGTGAACCCTGGTATGTGTGCTATACGGATTCATAAAGGAAGGGGGGGGGCACTGGGGGGGGCTGCCCATGTGTACCATCCCCCCGGAGAAGTTCTAAAACAAGGAAACAAAGTAAAGTGTGTTTTGCCGCCCCCTAATGGGGGAGAGCTGACTCTAGATTTTTGGGTGTTTTTTAATCGGGGTGGAGGAGGGTGTTGTATGTGGAGTATTACTCCCCAAAAACGGCCCCTTGCATCTAAAACGGCCCCTGTTTTAGCTCTTGCGTTGCCTGAAATTTTTCAAAACCCCCCTTTTTTTCCCCACTTGCCCAGTATACCGGAATCTGGGGCCATTGCCCCCTTATAAAATGTACACAACAATACCTGCCTTGTAGCCCAACCCGGCTCCTGCCTTGTGTAGAACCCCTGAAGTCACTTTTTCCAGTTGCCCCCCCTTCTTGTCACTTCCCACTCCAGCCCGCCCACTGTCCCATTGTCATGTCACATTCTCCCCTTGAGTTACTGCCCGCCCCCTTCGGGGTAATACTTCCACTTAGGGCCCAAATGGTGGCACAAGACTGTATTTCCAATTAGGATGAGTACTGGAGTATTGGCGACCAGACCCAGCCAGCCCTACATGGGAAATTATGGGACTGGGAGCAGAAGATTTCTGTGGGGGGGAGGTCCCAAAAGTACAAGGATGACAGGGGGAGGAGAACGGCAGTGGTCTGGACAAATCAGGGAAAAAAAAAAGTCTGCTTTCTGCTGCAGGGGACACCGCTGGCCCACTGCACAGCAAACCCCGGGAAGGACACTGGAGGAGTAGTCAGCTGAATAGTGGAGAAGGATCAGGAATTGACTACGGCAGACCCCCTCATCTCACAGGCCTCACTGCAAGGGGAGGGGGAGCGAAGGCCCGAACATATTATGTTACATTCCCACCGAGTCAAGCGTCTGTCTTAACGGGTGAAATACCTGACCCTGAGAAACAACCTATGCCCTATTACAGGAAGATATTCCAGGTCTGCAAAAATTATATGGCCACTTGGAAGGATTTATGTTCCTTGTCGGAAGTTAAAGCAGGGGATTCATACTGGCCTATTATGGCCAAATCCTTCTTCAAGCCGCCAGGGATGAATGAGGTCACTGCTGAGTCAGGAGTGGAATTTTGTGAACAGCTGAAACAATGGGCTAAAGACAGACTTTCAGATCAGGCGTTGACACTGACTGACTTCAATCAGGATTAAAGGGGAAACAGTGGAGAAATATCATGCACGGATAACTCAGATTTCCTCTGAGTTAGGATGTTCTTCCTTTGAGAAACCGCATGCTCGGATGCTGACCAGTGCTTTTGTGGATGGCCTGTTGGAACCCATCAAGAAGCAGCTGAGGATGGTTCGGCCTTAGTACAAGACTCTACCAAGAGATGTGGTGCTTCTAGTTGCAAAAGGCATCGAGAACAATCTGCCTGCGGGATATGTGGGATCAAAGCCTGCTCCTGTGATGGTGGCCGACGCATATGAGGACTCTGGAGCCTACAAGCCAAGACCACCGCTTACTTGCTTGAACTGCAACAGAGCAGGACACTGGTCCCCTGCAAATCAAGAAGAGGAGGACACCACAAGCCCAGATTCTCAAACCTTGCTCCTGATGCCATATTCTTGAAGTCCAGCATCAATAGGACAGGGATATCCACTTTTGGGCAAATTTTGCTATAAGGCAGTGAAGACAACTCCCTTCCACCTTGATGAAGATGCTTAGAGTCCTTTCAGAAGCTGAAAGCAGCCTTTGCCAGTGCCCCTGCACTAGGTATCCCGGACTACCAGAGGACCTTCAAGCCCATGCAGGCTGAAACAGACCAGTTGGATACTACTCTGCAAGGCTGGACCCAACTGCAAGGGAAGGACCTTCCAGTTTACAAGCTGTATTTGCAGCCCAAGTGCTGCTGGATAAAAAAGCGGATATCGTAGCGGACACTCCCTCATCCTTCTGGCTCCACGTGACATCTCCGCCATTCTCAACCACAACATCTCTCATTAGCACAGCATCTCAGGCTTCAGTGTTCTCTCCTCCTGCCGGATAACATCACTCTTCTGCGATGTTGTGTTTTTAATCCAGCCACCTTACTTCACCTTGCTCAAGGGGGCAATGAGGACGAAGAGGAATCAGAAGAATCCGGTGCACATGAAGAGAGCCATGATTGCTTTGAAATCATGAAGATGGAGACCTTTCATTTGCCTTCTGTACATGAGACTCCGCTCGACAACCCGGATATGGTTCTTTTTGTGGATGAATCCAGATTTGCAGACAGTTCAGGACGATTTCACATGGGATATGCCGTGACCACATCACACACAGTGTTGGAAGCAAGAAGTCTGCCATTGCATAAGTCATCCCAAGAAGCAGAATTAGAGGCACTGACGGCAGCATGCCGCCTGGCAGAACAGCCAACATATATACGAACTCAAGATACACTTTCGGGGTCGCCCATGACTTTGGACCTATTTGGAAGGCACAAGGATATCTCACTGCTGTGGGAACCCCAGTGAAACATGGACAAGCCATTCAGGTCCTGATGGATGCACTGCTGCTGCCACGAATAGTGGCTATAATGAAAATCAAGGAACAAGGGAAGCTGAATACAGAAGACGATACAATTTGGCTGACCAAGCAGCCCAACAGGCCGCAGCAGGTGAGCAAGGGGAAGCAAATCAGCTGTCAGTGGTGCAAGAGGAAACCTGCACCCAACCCACAATGAGACTGCTGGCTAAGATGCAGGAACAAGCTCCACTGGAAGAAAAGGAAAGCTGGAGATAGACGGGAGCCAAGAAGAACGAAGAAGATGGGCTATATGGAGTAGGGAGGCGACCCTGCTTGCCACGGGCGCTATACCCAGCTGTAGTGCAATGGGCACATGGAACGGGACTCTTAAAGCACGGATGCTTAAAGCGGCAAGAGAAACTGGCATGCCCTGGCCAGACAGCCTGCCCATAGCTTGGTTAAAGTCGGGCACACGCCCCGGGGATAGTTAGCTCTCTTTCCCTATGAGATCCTGTTAGGCAGTGCCCTAAGGCTAGGTGCATATTTTCCCTCAGCAGTTGCAGCTACAAAATGATGCTATGGCCTTTTATGTTGCTGCAGTGGTTAAAGAGTTGTTACTAATGCATTCTAGAGTTTTCTCTCCCATTCCAGATCCAGACTCAGACATTGATGCTCATAAGCTACAGCCTGGAGACTGGGTCTACGTGAAGAAGTTTGTGTGTAAAACCCTAGAGCCGAGGTTTGAGGGGCCATACCAAGTCCTGCTGACCACTGCGTTCAGCCTGTAAAATCGCTCCAGTCCCCAGAGATGAAGCGGATGCTGCTTTTACTGATGTTAAGTAGTTATGTTGCGTTAACTCTTGGTCAAAACCCATCCATATATTAAGTGAGGGGTCAGAAGATAATGACACAATGAGAGCCACGAGGAGAAGAGAAGCCTCCCCAAAGGGCAACTTTGAACCCCATGTTTATATTGATGCTATAGGTGTCCCAAGGGGGGTCCCTGATGAGTTTAAGGCAAGGGATCAAGTAGCTGCTGGGTTTGAATCTCTGGTACCAATAATCACTGTCAACAAGAATGTAGATTGGATAAACTACATATATTACAACCAGCAGAGATTTGTAAATTACACCAGAGATGCCCTGCAGGGCTTGGCAGATCAGGAGGGCCCAACCTCTGCTGTAGCCTGGCAGAACGGGATGGCCCTGGACATGGTGTTGGCTGAGAAAGGAGGAGTGTGCAAAATGATTGGGGAAACTTGCTGTACTTTTATCCCAGATAATACAGGGCCGAATGGGAAAGTCCCTGTGACCATTAAAAAGATGATCTCTCATAAGAATTAAAGCATAACTCAGGCATAGATCACCCCTGGGAACAGTGGTTTACTTCATGGTTTAAGGGTTGGCAGGAAATGCTTGCCCAGATAGGTATTGCCATATTGATTGTGTTGCTAATTCTTGCTCTAATTGTTTGTTGTGTTCTCCCTTGTTTGAGGAAACTATTTGTGAAAGCTGTGGACCAGACTACTCCCATCATGATGAACAGTTGTCCACGGCCTGGCCTCTATGATGACAGCGACACTACCACACCCTTCAGCTGTCCAAAGCCTGACACCTATGATGATGTGGACATTAAGACACTATTCCGTGAGAGACCATTGACGTCAGAAGTGCTCCGGAAAGTCATCCCCTCTGCAACTGCACATCAAAGAATTAGACCACAGTAGAGTAAGGTGATCTAGGGCGTACCAGGGTTAGTCTGCGGGGCCGCCCTCCAATTCGGGGAAAGGATAGGGAAAGATTAAAATGAGACCAAAGTCCCAAGGGGGGAACTGTTGTGGATAGGAACAAAGGTTATATATATGTGTGATCCTTTGTGTCTCCATTTTATGTATTAGTTAGTATATACCTCACATACCTATATAATACAGCATGTAAAAGCTGTTTGTGTATCTCTTGTCACTAATGTGTTAACAAAATGGCTGCCTGTAGTAGTTTGTAGAGACATTCACCTTGTAATCCAAGATGGCACTTTTTCTGAAGTTACACCCTGTGTTTAGAAATTCCTGAGCTGTGATGAGTGGTCTGTAGATAAGGACATACCAACAGACCTTCACAGAAAGGTACATGTGATGCTCTTATCTACTAATTTGCAAAAGTATAAAAAAGCTGCCATTGTGTGAATAAAAGGCAGAAACATTTTCACAGCAAAAGGGCATGTTGTGATGTTCTTTCTCGGTGCACCCTTTGTTATTTTTAAGCTCCTTTGAGGCTACTTCCATTTCACTGGCAGTCCCCTCTGATTAGAACATGTGTTTAACATGTGAAGTGTCATGCTGGTACTTGTAGTTCCACAGCTATTAGCTGCTGTAGAACATGGAACTACAAATGCCAGCATGCTACACTACACATGTTAAACACAAGGTCTAATCAGTCAGCATATAATTACTACAAGAGTAGTATGCTGGCATTTGTAGTTGTGCCACACCACACATGTACTGATTATTATATGTGTTTAACATGTGTGGTGTGGCATGCTGGCATTTGTAGTTCCATGTTCTTCAGCAGTTAGTAGCTGTGGAACTACAAGTGCCAGCATACCGAAGCAGCAAATGTTAAACACATGTACTAATCAGCACATGTGTGGTGTGGAATGCTGGCATTTGTACCTGTGGAACTTCCAGTGCCTGCATGCCACACCACACATGTACTAAATATACATGTTCCGACTTACATACAAATTCAACTTAAGAACAAACCTACAGTCCCTATCATGTATGTAACCCGGGGACTGCCTGTATTTTATTGTCATGCTTGACAAAGGGGGCGTACCCTGAAACGTAGCAGGTGCTAGCGAGCAGGAGTGTGATGGAGACCGCACGTTCAGAGCTGCAATGGACTTCAGGCTATTGAAAGCCGTTTCAAGACACTAAGGTTGGATAAAATATAAATGTTTACCTGATGATTACTCTTGCATAAAAGTGTTGAAGAGAAGATTTTGCTGTACAGAAAGTGTGTGCAAATGTTATTAAATTTATATGCAAAAGAAGCAAAGTGTATCAATTATCTGTCTATGGCAACCATTTATATGGAGGAATACTGAATAGGATAAGGGAAAATCCTATGTTGCCTACTTGAAAGAGTAATCAGGGGTTTAAAATAGTGAAAAAAGTCGGACAAGTTGATATAGGTGCTTTAGTTCTAACACCTTTAGCACTGGGGCAGTTTCCGAGGCTGCCAGATGGGAAGTCTCGCTAGAAATGGTCCAGTGGATAGGGCGCTGGCTGTTGTTATGTTACAAACTTTATGCGCTGACTCATTCATTCTAAAACGGTAGTTTTATACATTCAAGACTGATAGACAATATAATATAAAAAAATAAAATAAAACTGACAAGCTGTGTCTTCAGGGGTTATATATTTGTTATTGTGTTGTAGGTCAAGGGCCATATCTTATATGAATAGCTGAAGATTAGTATGTCGATGTGCAGCTAGGTGGCTGCCTGCTAGGCTTCATGGGTAAGGAGGTACAGATTAGGAGGTTAGGACTTTATAACCATTGGGGGCTAGGTAACTTCCAGAGACACATCATTATGTGGGTTTGAATGTGTCACAAATCCAGTGGTAATGATTTGATTATCCGGGCTTTTAGGGCTCTCACGTGGTATAATCCTGGTATAATCCTTTGACACTGGACAGACAGGGCCAATTTTACTTTTTGCAACGTTATAGATAAATTTGTGGCTCTGAATAAAGCATTGTTGATACGCCATAGGAAGTTGGAGGAAGCAAATAGCAGTTTTGTTTGGCCATGTATTGTGCACCTTTTTACCACCTTTTTACATGCCTGTAGCTAGGGGTGTTTTGTAGGTTGAAAATTTAAGTAAGTGGGAGAAACAAAATGCGGGAGGTGAGCTCCAACCATCTAGTTTGGGAAGTCTGGAGTAGGAAGTATGGGTGTTTTAACCCAACATCAGTGGAGGAATTCCCATGGGAAAGGAGTAGGGTCATTAGAGAAGTTTGTGTCTTTGGGCCAAATGTATCATGGATGAAGGCAAGGTGGATAGACCAATATTATATGAGTGGTTTAACAGTGGAATACCTTCAAGGACCCTGTCACTGGGGCTTTACACCAAAAATCTATGTTGTGGTTTTGTGGGTGTTGGTTTTTAGCAGAGGGTCTGCCATCCCTTGGTCATGTAAAATAAGGTAAATATAATAGAATCATGTCTGAACCGTGAATATTTTCCTGTTACAAATAGCTGGGATCTTCCTGTCATTTCATCATCTGCTGCTTGTTTTTTGGAGTGGTTTCATGGCAACTTCTCAGGATGCTTTTATGTCAGCTGACCTTGCTGCTCACCTGGAGCTCATTAACGTACTTCTAACCTTTGTAAAGCTCAGTGAGTCTGGCAGTCTTGTTCCAGAGTATACTGCAAGGTCTCTTGTCCAGTCCTAATATGTCAAGGTCTAGTTTATTAAAGTCTGTTGTCTAGTCCAGTTGTGTCAAGTTCTAGTATATTGTAGTTACTTATCTAAGTCCCATTTAGCTAAGTTCTAGAGCAATAAAGTAATAAAGAACATTAGTCCGATGTTTGTATAGTTTCTGCTGTGCTCTGCCTAGGGTGTTTCTGGGTTCTAGACCAGCTTTTTGTATGCAGGTCAGTTTCAGGGATAGATGTTCTGTTGTTATGGACAGAAGTAGAGCTACATTTAATGAAGGAGTCAGGGACAATTAGTTAGGATTAGATATTACTATCACTGTCTTGCTTCAGAATTGAACTCATATGAAGTCTCCAACAACCATGTACCTGTCACCATCCGCCTACTGTCTGCTCATGAATCGTCTATTGGTGAATCTTTCTAGTTTTTGATGTAGACACTCTTTGCATGGTTATTCCTTATGACTGATGGTGTACTACCCTGCTTGGCTTTGTTGTGATTTGGAGTCCACCGGAGTCTTTACCCTGTGCCATATCCTTTGATGTATTCTGGTCCTGATATCTCTTTAGTTTCCTCTTTTGTTCTTTCTGCTTCCGTAACAAACATTTTATAAACATTCACATTTCTTGCTGCATTTTTGTGCATTTTGGCTCCTGGAATAAATTGTTCCCCTTCCAGCTTCATATACATTATATGTTGGAGATACGTACCAGTAATATTGGTTATATGTCCTTCTGGACATGGGATACAGTCATGGCAGCAGGAAAGGTGGCTTATTTTTGGAGATCGTCGAGTTCCTGGCAAACAAACCTTAGAGCATAAACTTATAGGAATCTAGGAAAAAACATAAATGTAGATTAGATTGTTTCTACCTGTAAGGTCATATTCCTGATAAGGAGAATGTCATAAATGTGTCGCTCCCGAAAGATCCAAAAATGCTGATAATATTTCTGCATAGAAAAATATCTTTATTCATGTATCTGTGTTATTTTGATTGTCCAGACTCCAGTCCCGACCAATAAATAAATTAATATCCCAGACCAGACCCTTAAACTGATCAGATAATAGATCAAAGAAAAAATAATCTCATGCCACAGACAAGACCCAAAACCAGACTCCAGACCCCTAAATAAATTCAGATCTCAGACCAATTCCCGGCATGGAAAAAGTGGCGCTAATTAAGAATCCACTTTGTTAAGGTACGCACTGCAGACCACAGTGTGAACATTGAAAACAGTGGGACAATTTAGGGACATTTTTGATATGTATTGTGTTGTTTTAAATGTGCATTTTACAAGTTAGTGTGTGGGGCTTATGGAGGAAACAAAAGTTATTATTGTTATTATGTCTGACACAAAGACGGCTAATACTTTCATCTGGGACATTAGTATCATAGGTACACTACTTACATCTGGGGCATTAGCAGCATGAGGGTACCATTACCATGTGGGGAATAAGCAGCATGAGGCACTACCGGGTACTAGCATTATGGGGTACTACTTTGATCTAGGGCATTAGTATCACCAGACACTACTTACATCTGGAACATTATTATTATGGGGCACTATTTAAATTTGGGGCAGTAGAGTAATGAGGTCACTACTTCCATCTAGGGCATTGGTTTCAAGAGGGACCTACTTCCATCTGGGGGCATTAGTATCATGATTGTACTACTTCCATTTGGGGCATTAGTATTATCAGGGTATTACTTCCATCTAGGGCAGTAGTATTATGAAGCATTACTTCCACCTGGGGTATTAGAGTCATAAGGACACTACTCCATTTGGTGCATTAGTATCATGGGGGCTCTACTTTCATCTGGGGCATTATTGTTATGTGGCACTACTTCCAACTGGGGCAATAGTAGTATGAGGACCATACTTCCTTCTGGGGTACCATGAGTAAGGAGTTTGTGTAGAAGTTGCGGAAAGGTCATGGAAAAATGAAGAGCCTTAGATGTTTGTCTGTCAATTCTGCAGAGACAAATCATGACAACAAGAAGTCACATTGGTCGTCATTATGGGAAAGTGAGTGACTCATATCAGAGAAGATGTCACCTGTGAGTTACTGGATGTAATTCTTTTCATTTTTCAGGAACATACAGAAAGTCCTGTAGAGTCTCAGTGTGGTTTATTGTTAATGGGTTTCTATCATTCATTTTTAGGTCTTGAGGAAATGTCTCATTGTAGATATCTATTATAATTGGAATGTTTGGAATCTTCTTCTCACCTTTCCATCTTTCCATGTTATCCTCTGTGTCAATAGAGTCAGCTGTTTATCTTCTGTTAGTGATGGATCAAAGCTGCCTACAATAACCCGATAGGGGATATATTCAGTGTCAGTGCTTTTCTTCTCTTCTCCTTTTACCCAGTTCAAAATGTCCAGTATTTCAGGCATTTCTCCTTTCTCATTAAATCTAAATGATTCATGGTGTGGACCTCTGAATTCAATTTGACTGACAAAGGCTCTCAGCTTAGAAAACAAGAAAACAATTAAATTACAATCTCTAGTTCCCATGGTTTGATATGTAAAAGTCTACAACTGAGGCTGTGTCATAAGCATTACTTGTTCTTCTAGAAAGGACTACCTCTCTGTTATATAAGCTACCTATTAATTTTATAGATCATAAAATAAAGAAACAATAAAATCTCTGTTGCCATGTGTAAAAGTAGTCATCACTGAATGATCTCTGGATAACATGCCTGGATATCCTGAAAGACATAGCTTGAGATCTGAAAAGGCATGGCTGGAGGATCTCTATAGATATGGCTGGAGATTTTTATGAAGGTGGTGGTCGTTAAAGACATGGTTGGATATGGGCTGTAGAGCATGGTGGGATGATCTTGTATAAACAACGGTTGGATGATCTCCTGTAGAATATAACGCTAGGATTTAGAGAAGGGTGAATTTCCTCAAAATTCGTTCAACCAGAAATTCGCTCCAAATTTACCCCAAAAAATTGTTTCACAACCTATTTATCACAGCGAATCTGTTAAAAAAAACAGCTATTTCCTGCTGCAGAGAGGCATTTAGGGTGTTTATAAACAATTGTTTACCACTGCTCAAAATGTGCATTAGCGAGAGTGGCTTGGTATTAAACACTGCTGTGATTTAGTAAAAAAAAAAAAAAAAAAAAAAAAAAAAAAAAAATTACACGCAGAGGAACAGCCGCGCTCTTAGAATCACTTCACCTCTTCACTATCACTGGACAGTTATGGGGGCAAAACTGACCAAAAAACGAAATGGGAACACACCTGACAAAGTCTGTCAGCCGTCAGCTAGAAAGATCCGAGCTGAAGGGCCAATATCCTACTAAAGGGTCAATAGAGCGCACGTATCCATTTACAACCAACATCATAGATTCCACAATTATGGCCAAACCTGTTCTGTTAAACGCTGAAACATGTAGAGGAACCCCCCGAAAGAGTGGAGAGGAGTGTCCGGCAGTCATTTGTGCTGACATCACAGATCATTTGCCCCTTCCATTAGATCGCGTCCAGTTTCTGCTCTCAATCGTCAATAATCCATCAGACCTTGCTAAAGCCAAAACAACATGGAGTTGATCCCTACAAAGATGACCAGTAAATGGATATTTGCAACGTCTTCTGTGTCCCGTGTAACCCTCCTGCTTTGGCTGACCAAATCTCAGACAATCCTGACGCAAACAAAGGACCATGTCATACTGGCCTTACGGCTCCAATCGGTTGTTTGTCCTTTTCAATCCTTGTGACAGATTAAAAGAAGGGGAAAACCAAACATAGTGGCAACGTCATAGAGTGGTGAAAGGTGGAAACAGTATTACGAAATCACAGGGTGTTCGAGTGATTAAGTGGTCAGCTGGCAGCAGCATGAGTAGACAACAGCAGAGCCACCGTTAGGGCAATAAAACCGGTACTGCTTTACAGGGCCCGGCCGGTCTGTGTAGCCAAGGGGGCCCATTGGCAGCAGCAGGCTCCTCCCCCTTGCTTCACAGAGGATATCTTAATTGTATGCATGTCCATTTAAGATGAAATCGGTGTGTCCCCTGGGCCACTAAGTTTGTACATAGCTCTGTCAGGCAGCGCACACAAGTGACGGAATTTTCGCCGCCGCCTGTCCGAGTCTTCCTGTCATAGCCCCTAAGCCTTAAGTCAGGCGGCTTGGGCCGGGAGCAGAACGGAGAACCGCTGGGGAGCAAGCAAGAGTGAGTACTTAGCTACCGGGGAGTTGACCCTAACACTACAGGAGGGGGCCCCAACACTACAGGAGGTGGCCTTAACACTACAGGAGGAGGCCCTAACAATACAGGAGGGGCCCCAACACTACAGGAGGAGGCCCTAACACTACAGGAGGGGGCCCTAACACTACAGGAGGAGGCCCTAAAACTACAGGAGGTGGCCCTAATACTACAGGAGGAGGCCCTTACACTACAGGAGGAGGCCCTAACACTACAGGAGGAGGAACTAACACTACAGGAGGGGGCCCTAACACTACAGGAGGAGGCTCTAAAACTACAGGAGGGGGCTCTAAACCACGGGGGAGGGCTATCCGACTACAGGGGCCACTAAACTAATGGGGGGGGGGCTGATTCCTGCCTACATGGGCCCTAAATACAGGGGGGGCTAATCTGACTACAGGGGCCTCTAAATACAGGGGGCCCTATTCTACCTACCGGGGGACCCTAAGCTAACTGCACCGGGCCCTAAGCTACCTACATCTCCTTAAGTTCTACCTAGGCAACCGCCCGGGCCCCATTTTACCTCCATACCCGATGAATCTACCTGCTTACATACTGGGGGGGCAGATAATTACCAGGGGTAATTACAACCATTTTTGGCCATTATGGAGAGGGAGTTTGTACATGGTGGGTGGGGGCACTCAGTTGGGAAAATTATCCAAAAGTGAGGAGTCTCAGGTGTTGGTGTTGTAAATTCTACAGTGACGAGTGTGACGGAGGAAGTCATCATGGAGGTCTGAACTGAATAGAGAAGAAAAGGGAAAGTGAGCAAGTCATCAGACAAAACATCACCTGTGAGGCCCTAAATGTAAGTAAACTATTTGCAAAGCACCTGGGGGTGTGTACACTGGTTTCTACCACTATAGGATCAGTGTATGGATGAAAGAGGTTGGTCTGGGGGGGGGGGGGGGGTTGTATGCTTATATATTTAGCAACAGTATGTGGTATTATTCATTATTGTTATGTTGGAGATAGTGGTGATGATGTGCGGTATTATTGGGTGCTTGCATATTGTTGTTGTTTTTGATACTTGGTCTTGGTATACTGGTTAAGGTCATAAACATTATGGTGGTGCTATCATATATGGTTTGTGATAGAGGGTGTATTCATTTAATATTTGTATATTGTTGCTTGGCAATAAATGTCTGGGTATACTGGTTTGGTCAGTACATTATAGTGAAGCGTATTTGCTGGACCATGTTTATGAACTGACTCCACAAGATACAGATAGACTGTACCTTGTATAATCCAGAATGAACTAAATCCAAAAACAATGGCACAGTTGCATTTTTTTCTCTTGTACCCCATAAGCAATTTTATCTTTTACGGGGGGTGGTGATGGATTTAGGCCGGGGACGGGTGGGGCTCTGTCCGGGACGGCCCAGGAATGGAGACATCATCGGAGGGTTTGGTAACGGCTGTTAATTCGACCGAGACAGAAGGACATTGGACAACCAGATTTAATACGTGCGCATGCAAGGCCGCATGGCTCAGCCCTCCTCTTGGCACCGTGACACATGGTTACCTTACATTGTCTGTCCACCATGGTTCCGATTTTGCGGTTGGGCACATAAAAGCACACATCGATTTCTTGCTGCATGACGAGGAGCAATTTCCTTCCCCCTGTGTGACTTTCCGTTCGCCCAGGCAAACCCAGGGTGTAGATGCTGCGTGACACTCGCTGTGCCCTCACATGTGGTATCATGACAGCACTTAGATTTTGTGGAGGGCTATGGTGGTGGAGGAGGAAGAAGGCGGCCAGTGGTTGCAGATCAGCAGTTTGACAACGTGGAGGAGAAATGGCGTCTCCTGTTCCAATTGCTGTGTGGTTGGGGCAGGAAGTACATTCACCCATGGGGGGCCCGTAAGGTGACATTGTACAGGCCCCTGACCGTAGTTATACAGCTCCACACGATCACCGCAGCTGCAGTCACCTTGAAGACACCGATAGGCCAAAGTACTGGCCCACCTTTTATTCACATATTGTGCCAGGGCTGGTACTTGCCTTTTTCAAAAGTAAATAAATGCTTTGGGACTCTCCACCTCGCTCGGCACAGGCCATTAGTTCTCTGAACGGTGCACATTCCACCACTTGTGAAAGGGAGGGACTGAAAGTACCAATGCAATTTGAAAGGGGCATGGTCAGCTTCTCCACACCTTAGGATGTTGGACGTTTCTGGCTGTGTCTTGGCAATACCTCGGATGAACGAACTGCTGGCATCCAGGAGTGGCAGGAGCCAGCATCTGTACCGGTTAGATGATGTGGAAAGAAAACAGCTCGCTTTGCAGAGGATGGGTGGTGCCCTTGACTGGCAGAAAAGGGCATGCGTGCCACTGGTGCTGCTGTGGTGGCGGGCAGGATAGAACTACACATCTGAGCCGAGACGTATCACCCAGGCCCACCGATGGTGAAACTGCATGTTGTAGATAGCAGGGCAATGTGCCAACGTTAGGAGTCTCCTATGCCACGCTTCACTTTCTGGCCCACAGATTCTAACATATATGTATTGGCTCCACAGTAACTTGGCAAAAAAACTGTCACAAACAACATTTCCCCACGCCGAGTAGGTGATTTATACCCACCAACGCTCCACGCTGACTGACTACTACCGCTGCTGCCTCGGTGAGTCCCATGTGCCTCTACTTTCTTGGACATGCGAAGCAGTGGGCTACCCAGTGGCTGTTTGGCTCCAGACCTCGCACTGCTGCCACCCTGATGACTCCTGGCCACACTATCGACTTGCTGGCTGCGCCGCTGCCTGACACGCAAGCTGACGCCCTCTTCTCCCGATGATGATGATGAAAAGCCCTTTCTTCACCCAGCTCCCAAGTGCGATCGGCTACATCTTCATCAATTAGTGTTTGTCCATCACTGTTGTCCTCTTCAACGTTCTCGGTATGCAGTACCTGACCGTTCACAACATAACCTCCCATGCCACTTTCTACATCACTACGTGAAAGTTATGGCAAGAAGCAGTGGATGTCTGCCCCACCTCTTCTCTGCCAAGTAGCTGCTGACGTCCGCAATTAGTTCGACCGTCACAGTTAGTGGCGCTGAGCCAGACTCAATTCAAAAGGGATCATTACCTCTTATACAAGGTATGATACGGCTTCGACCTCATGGGTCAGTAGCTGGAAGTCTCCCTTGGCTTTCCATACATCTATATACTGCAATAGATATATCGTAACCGGTAGTTTAGCATATCAATATTCCATTTATTTCGTATACATACAATTATCGCCAAACCAACATAGTTCAAGGCTTATACTGTAGTGATCAGTCCAATATAGACTAGTAGTGTTGCATATCCATTCAACAGGTAAATACTTTACAAGCGCTCTATGGCGTACTGGTTGACAGGAGTAGCATGGACAACCGGCCGGACGCTGCACGACTGCAACGTTTCGAGGGAACTCCGCCCCCTTTCTCAAGCATGCGCGTTGTAAGCTTCTGTCTCTTTTATATACCATTTGGTTTTAACCCTTTACTAACCAATTTATTTTAAAAACACTTTAAAATTTAACTCTTCATTAAGCCCATTAGGGCTTTTTGAATCGAGTGTCACTATCCAGTACTTCTCTCTTCTCAACAACTGTGTCTTAATGTACTCTGCATCACTGCCTTTAACACCTTCAAGAACGCACCATCTGAGGTCCGACACATTGTGTCGCCTTTCAAAGAAGTGTCTTGCTACTGAGTTCTCTCCAAAGCTTTTGTTTTTAGAATCACCTTCTTCACTTTGATTTTGGTCTCTTTTTTGTTTGTACTTTCTAATTGCCGATCTATGCTCGTTAATTCGTGTCCTGATTTTTCTGGTAGTCTGTCCTACATATATTTGTCCACATGGACATTTTAACATATAAATGACGGCTTTTGACTCACATGTAAAGAAATTTTTAATTGGGATAATACTTCCCTTCATGGGATGACTGATCCTTTAATGATTGACGAGCAATTCAGGCAATTGAGGCACGGAAATGTACCCCTTTTTTGTGTACGCAAAACCCTCTGTGTTGGTGTTTTAATCTCCTTCAAATCAGAGGACATCAATTCGTCCCCCAATGACCGACCTTTCTTAAAAATAAATTGAGGTGTCTGTACGAACAACCTACCAATCTTAGCATCATTTTGTAAAATATTCCAATTTTTTAAAATACATTTTTTGACTAGTTTTGCATGATGGTCAAATTTAGAAATGAATAGTAGTCTATTTTCTTTCTTTTTATCCTCTATGGTTTTCTTTTTTAGCAATTCGTTTCTAGGTATTCTCATGACTTCTCTTCCTATCCTTTCTAATTCCATTTTGTTATACCCTCTTTTGGTGAATTTATCGATCAACTTATCCATAGCTTCTTGGTATAATGTGTCAGTAGAACAGATTCGTCTTGCACGGACGAACTGTCCATTGGGAATGCCTCTAAACACTTGGGGAGAATGGAAACTAGTTTTGTGTAGGACATTATTTCGTTACACTTTTTTAGTGAACAGATTGGTTTTAAACCCATTAAGGTTTTTCTGAACTTCCACGTCAAGGTATTGTATCTTATTACTATTTTTGTCCATCGTGAACTGGATGAGGGGAACCTGTGCATTAAAAACTCAAAAAATTTATCCAATTGATTTTTTGTGCCACTCCAGAGTAGCATTACGTCATCCACGTACCTCATCCATTTCACGATGAAGGGAGCAAATTCCGATGTAAATACAAACTGATTTTTGAAACCCACCATATAGAGATTAGCTAAACTTGGAGCAGCCGGAGACCCCATAGAAGTTCCTTGCCGCTGCAAGTAAAGCTGTGTCCCGAACCGGAAATAATTCTTTGTAAGTACTAATTCTAGTAATGTCATCAAGAAACCTACAAGTGCATTGTTCAAAGAGGGATCCTCATCTAGTGCTTCTCGTACTGCCTTTAATCCCTGATCCACTGGGATATTTGTGTACAGAGATTTAATATCCATAGTAACCAACATGGTGACTTGAGCGGCATCTACCGTCTCTAATAGTTGTAAAAATTGACCAGTATCCTTAAGGCAGTGTGAATGGCGGTTAACCTGCTTCTGTAGTAGAAAGCTATGTACGAAAACTGCTAATGGTTCCATGACAGAATTTATTCCGGAGACTATTGGTCTTCCGGGTGGTTTGTCTAGTGATTTGTGGACCTTCGGGACAATATAAAAAATAGGTGTTCTAGGTGACTCTTTAGTTAACATTTTTTTCATTTGTTCTGTTATAATGTTAAGCTGGATGGCCTCGTCTAAAGTTTCTTGGATAAGCTGCTGTATCTCTTTAGTTGGATCTTTTTCTAAAGGAAGGTAAATATTTCTATCCCCCAATTGTGAATTGGCCTCTTCAATATATTGCATTCGGTCCATTAGTACCGTGCCCCCCCCCCCCTTTGTCTGCTTTCCTAAGAATTATAGTGTTATCTTGACTTAACTCTCTTATTGCTGTTTTTTCTTTAAAAGTTAAATTGCTATGCCCCTTATGTCTAGACTTTTTTTCCTTAGACCAAGCAGTCAAAACTTCATTTTTCACTGTCTGCTCAAATATATCTAGTGTGTTACTCTTTATTTCTGGGTCAAAATTACTCTTAGTTCTTAGCTAACTAGGTATGGACGATTCAACACCTGTTCTGGGCTCCTGCTGCTGAAAAAAAAAAATTTAATCTTATATTTCTACAAAATTTATAAAAGTCCACCTGAAAATCAAACGGGTTAAGTGAAAAAGTTGGTACAAAATTAAGTCCTTTGTTGATTACGGAATTTTGTGCTGTAGACAATTGTTTGTCCGAAATATTTAATAGTAGATCGTCTACATTTTCTTTCTTGGTCTCCCGACTTGTGTTTTTCTTTTGCAGCTGTCGTCTTTTACACCACTGGCACCACGATTGCTCTCCTCTTGGGAGTTAGGGTTGTCTAAAAAATCGCTATCTTTCCCTGTTTTATTCTTTATATTTGATCTAAGTTGTCTCGCTGAACCACGTTCAGACTCGTCAGAAGTGGATGCGTTATCTGTACCACTTTTGTTCTGTTTATATCCTCTATTGATCTTTCGATTCCTGGATCGCTCCTCTGCCCAGGTGTAGACGCGTCCATGGAGGTAGTCTTTCATATCCTGTTCGAATTTTTTTAGTTTGACTTGCAGCTGTTATGTTTTAAACTTTTCTATGCTTGATTGAATTTCTTGTTGAGATACTTTGTATTGATCAAGAGGTATTTGTTTCTTGTATTCTTCTTCTAAGATGATAATTTCTTGTTTTATGTTAACCAACGAAGCTTGTATGTGCTGGATAGTTAAGTAAATAAGATACATAGAGTATCTGTTGTTTAATGCAAACCAGCGTTCTTTGTATTTCATGTCATCGGGTAATAATATCAGCTGGAGTGGGGATCTCAATCCTTTCGGGATTCTTTTGGTTTTAATGTATTCCGTGAGCGTTGTGGCGTGTAATGTCGGATTCACTTCTCTCCTTTTAATAGCTTCCAGACGTTTGGGATAGTTAACCCCTTTTTTCTTTGACCATTTGGTCCCAAATCAAGTCCTTTTTGTTAAACCCTTGTTGCAAGATCCTAAAACTTTCTAAGCCCCAAGAAAGAAAACATCCCCCCCCCCGGTTTTGTCCGTAATTCTTGTTTTAAACCCCTCAAAGACACCCAAATTTAAAGTCGGGTTTCACTGCTTACGGGCGGGGAAAAACCATCACTTTCAAAAGAATCCCTTTAAAAACCGCTTATACAGGTATGATACGGCTCACGCTATGCCCTAGCGGGAAAGTCCCCCCTTGGGCCCTTTCCTTTACACTATATACTGCAATAGATATCTCATATCCGGTAGTTTAGCATATCAATATTCCTTTTAAATTTCGAAACATACAAAAAAATCCCCAAAACCCAAAACTTTGGGTTTCAAGGCTTATACTGTAGTGACCCAGCCCAAATTAGACTAGTTGTTGCATATTCCCATTTAAAAACGGGTAAAAACTTTACAACCCGCCCCTTTTGGCTTACGGGGTTGACGGGGAAGTACATGGAAAACCCCCCCCGGGGGACGCTGCACAAATGAAAACCTTTTTCGGGGGAACTCCGCCCCATTTCTCAAGAAATTGGGGCGTTCTAATTTCCGTCTCTTTATATACCTTTTTGGGTTTTAACCCCACTAACCTTTTTTTTTTTTTTAAAAAAACATTTAAAATTTAACTCTTCATTAAGCCCATTAGGGCTTTTTGAATTGAGTGTCACTATCCAGTACTTCTCTCGTTCTCAACAACTGTGTCTTAATGTACTCTGCATCACTGCCTTTAACACCTTCAAGAACGCACCATCTGAGGTCCGACACATTGTGTCGCCTTTAAAAGAAGTGTCTGTAACGGCTGGGTAGTGGATCCTCTGGACCACCGCAAGCGATGATAGTTAAGCCACACCAGGGAATGTAATCTAAGTAGCCCCCGGTTTTCACCAGTGGCCCGCTGCATAGCGGATGGACTTGCTGCTGGCGTGAGGGCTTACCAGGTCGTCCCCCACTGAGTGACTTGTTGCGATGGCGGCCGAGGTGCACGCCGACTGAGGTACAGGAATCGTAGCCGAGAATCGTAGTCGTGGGCAGGCAGAAGGTCAGGGCAGGCGGCAATGGTCCGTAGGTCGTGGCACAGGCAGAAGGTCCAGGCAGGCGGCAAAGATTCAGAGCTCGGGTAACTTAGAAAAGGGTCTGATACAACTGTAAGGGCGATCAATGATACTGCAGGAACGCTTTCTCTACGGCTCGGTGGGCAACATAGACTGGGAGCAAGGAGTGGACAGCAGACGGACCATTAAATAGGGGAGGCGTGTGGCAGAAACCAATTATCGGGACACTGGACCTTTAAATATTAACTATAACGCGCGCGGCGCGCGCTCAGGGAATGGGCACACCACGCGGGTGGAGGGGGGGCCTGGCCGGCAGGGGATGCGGAGGGACAGGACCGCAGGCCGGGTTAAGTTTACGCCACAGGCGCCCGGATTGGAACCACTGGGTGCGCCCGGCGGCCCGCGGGCCGGGGAAGCGGGGCAGCCGCTTTCAGTACCCCCCTAGGTCCCTCCCCATCTTCTTAAGCTGAAGGAACCTATGTGCAAGTCTTGATTCAGGATGTTAGACTACGGTCCAGGACCGTCTCTTCACTCGGGACGAAGCTTTCCATTACCAGACAAGAAATGCTTACCCCTGATGCGTTTTCATGTCTAAGATGTCTTTACTTCAAAAACTCAGGAGGACTCTAGCGACCGGAGACGGGGCAGCGCCCTCTGGGAGAATCCGTTCAAAGACCGAGGCTTTAGGAGGGAGAGTGAAAGGGTTAGGGATCCGGAGAGATGGCAGGAAGGCAGCGCTTAAGGAGACACTGGATTCAATTGTCAAAGTTACTCTGAACGGACCAGGACCGCGGACCCAACTTTTAACTGGGGACCTTGAGGCGTATGTATTGGACGAGAGCCACACTTTATCCCTGGCGGACGTTGGGGAGGGTTTTTCCTCTTGTCAGCCTGCGGACTTCATGCGGGCAGACAGCTTGAGTAAAAGCTTGTGGGCTCACGCCAAATGACCCCGATATCCTGAACATGGTTGTCCACGGCAGGAACTCGGAGGCTGAGGCCAGGGGAAGGGGAGGGCGTGGTGCACGTCATAGACCACAAGGAACTGGGGAACGGCAGTAGAGTCGGAGTCCATGATGGTTACTAGGGAAACTCGGCCCAAGGAAGCAGGTCGGAACCAGTCGTCCTGGCGTCCGGACACAAAGTGCCGTAGATATCCACCTAAGTTTCTGGTTTACTCTCTCCACCTGCCCATTGTCTGGGGATGGTACGCTAAAGAGAAGTCATTTAATTTGCAAGCGGGAACCAGGGCCGCCAAAGATTTTGGACAAATTGGACGCCTCGATCGGAGACAAATGTGGGATGGTAAACCAGTGCAGGCGAAAGATGTGCTGAAAAAAAATGGACCCAGCCAACTTGGGGAGCAGAAGGGGACAGGCAGCAGAGCACAAAGTGGGACTTCTTCGAAAAATACGGTCAGTGACCACCAGATGGACCGGAGTTCCCCGAGGAAGGGGAAGGTCCGTGATGGGTCACATGGCCTATGTGTGTCCATGGAAGCCTCGGAACACAGGCAGAGGGACTTAGGAGGCCTGTGGGCCTAATGGGCGTGGCAACCTATGTTTCGAGCAACAAAGTGGTACAGGAGAGAACAAAGTCCATTGACGTTCTGTGGAGAACAAGAGTTGGCAACCACATAATGCCGGGAGATGAGGGGGCAAGGATTTTCGCTATCCCCGGGGTGGCCGCGCCAGAAGTGAACTATGCCCCAAACCCAGAATTCTCTCTCCTGACGTGCGGGAGACCATAGGCTCTGGCCCGGAGACGGCTACGGAGATCACAGGAGCCACATGGGGACCAGTGCGTTCAGGAGCAGAATGATATGCTGAGACACCGGTTCCTCCCCGGGAACTTCAGAAGCAAGGGAGAGTGCGTCCGCCTTGACATTTTTCTCGGCAGGTCGGAAATGGATCTGAATAATCAAAGCGGAGAGAAAAAAAGGGATCCACGGGCCTGGCGAGGATTTAAGCGTCTGAGCCGTCTGCAGGTATTGGAGACTTTTTATTGATCTGTGAAGACGATAACCGGATGTCGGGCTCCCTCCAACGATGTCGCCACTCCTCCAGGGCCAATTTTAATGGCCAAAGACTCCGATCTCCAATGGCATAATTTCGTTCTGCCGAAGAGAGGTCGTTTGAAAAAAACGCAGGTGTCGGTCTTTCTTTGGGACCCTTCTGGGTCAGGGACCGCCCCTGCTCCCACGGAAGAGAGGCATCGCCCAACCTCAAGCTGAGGGTCACTCTGGATCCCTGGCGGACCAAAATAGGTGCAGAGGAGAACGCAGTCTTAGTCTGGGAGAATGCCTCCTCGGCAGACGGAGGCCAACATTTAGGTGTTGGCGTTCTTCCTGGTGAGACTATATATGGGAGCCCACCAGCGTAGTAAAGTGGGGAATAAATTTCCGGAAGTAATATTGGCGAATCCTAGGAACCATTGAATCGCCCGGAGACCGGCAGGTCGGCGGCCACTGCTGGATCGCAGAGAGTTTCGCAGGGTTCATCTAGAAGACTCGATCGGAGACTATGTTAACCCAGATAAGGGAAGGATGGCCTGGTGTGAAGCGGCACTTCTTCCAGCTTAGCGTACAGTTGGTTGTCCCGCAAACGACGAAGGACCTGGCGAACTTTGTTCCCGATGGTCTGTATGTCAGGAGAAAAAACAAAATATCATCCAGGTTACAATGACGCTGGTGTACAGCAAGTCCCGAAATTACGTCATTGACGAACTCCTGGGAATAAGCTGGGGCGGTTGCATAGCCGAAGGGCATCATGCGATATTCAAAATGCCGTCCCATGTGTTGAATGCGTCTTACCATTCATCTCCCTCCTCGAATTCTGATGAGGTCTATAGGCTCCTCGCAGATTTTGGTCTGATCTAATTTGTGAAAGATCTTGGCTCCCCGGAGGCGGTTCGAGAGCTCGGAAATCAAGGTAGAGAGTAGTGATTCTCACCGTGTTCTTGTTTAGCCCTCTGTAATCGATGCACGACGAAGTGAACCGTCTTTTGCTGAAACGAAAAGCAAGCGGCACCGGCGGGAGAGGAGGACTTTGCGTATGAATCCCTTCGCAAGTTATCCTGTACTATAGGCACGGACATGGCCCCGGAGGTCTCGGGGGCACAGAGAGAGGATAGACCCTACCCCGATGGGGGGACTGGTACCGGGGAGGAGATCTATAGGACGTCTATACGACCGATGGGCGGTAACTTCTCAGCATGCTTCTCCGAGAATACATCCTCCAAGATCCTGTACTCTTGCTGCAGCCCATATAGAGAATACATTGACGGACGAAACTGGGGAGAGAGAGCTCGACACCGGGCTTGTGTGCACCAAACAGAGCTCCTGGCATTCCGATCCCCAACGAAGGACTGTGCCCATTTTCCAGTCAAGTGTAGGGGCGTGGCGTTGCAGCCAGGTAACCCAAACAGGAACGCCGGAGAAGAGCGGGGCAGGGACGTGGAATGCTATCCTCTCCGTGTGAAAGGACTCCAACACGGAGAATCACGGGTCTGGTGAGGAAACTGGAATGAGTCACTGAGAAGCTCCCCACTGACAGAAGAGGATGAGCAAGGCTTTTCCAGGCGGGTCACCGGCTACATGGTAACGAGACACCAGGGAGGCGTGGAATAATAGTTCTCGGCGGAGCCGGGAGTCCAAGAAGGCAGAGAACCGAGAGATAGGCCAGCATCCGTCGATACCTTCCAGTGGCAACATCAGTCATGGAGAGGAGGGCATGGAGCACTAGGGATGCCTCTCCTACAGCCCTCTAGGTGCGAGCGTTTCCCGACGTGAGGACGCTGTGGACAAACTTCTATAGAAAAAGGTCGGTGAGAAGATTCTCCCACCTGACGAACGGGACAGTTCGGGACTCCGACCAAGTGTGTCAGTCCACCATGCATGGGTCTTCAGTGGACAACAGCGGAGGGGGTTGAGAGAGAATCTCGGAACACAGGAGCCAGACGAGGAAGTGACGGCGGGGGTTGTGCCAATGTCCCGCCTCCTGACGGAGCTCCTGCTGTCGTTCCGTTAGTAAAACGCATGTCTATGCGTAGTGGCAAGATGGGTGATCTCACTAACGTCGAAGGGAGATCTCTGGCTCAAGGGCATCCTATTACTCTGCTCGAGAGACCCTTCTAAAATGTGGCATACAGAGAGCGCCGTCATTCCAAGCAGAGCTCGGTGGCTAGGGTGCCGGAATGTTGAACCACTTTTCCCCTACGGATGGTCCCCTTGTTGTAGATTTAGTAGCGCGTCTCCTGCGGAAAGATAGCTTGTGCAGGTACTCCTCAAAATCCGTTGCGGAATTCTGAGAGGAAGGCTGTAGGTCTGCGGTCGTCAGGGTATTCTGGTCCCAAGAGTGTCGCCCAGGCCAGGGCCTTCCCACGGACAGCAGGCTCACCACGAACACCACCTCGGACCTCTTCATGTGGGAAACTGGTCGGCCATCAGCTCCCTTGCATGGGAGCACTGCGTGATGAACCCTCTACAGAGCCTTCGAGTCTCCGTCAAACCTTGGAAGTAGACGGGAGGCGAAGATTCGGGCCCACGGTTGCCAGCGGGACGGCCGGGTAGAGAAGTCACCGGCGAAGAGGAGGGGTGCTGCTGCTGCTGGGACGCCAGGAGTTGGCGCACTCATGGCGCGACAGCTGACCCAGTTGCTGAGCTTGTTGCGGATCATGCTGCGACTGTTGGGCGACAGAAATGCGTCGTGAGATCCGCGAGGCTTGGGCAGAGGCACCCTTGGCGGGATCCACGGCTGGTGGGGGTTGGGCATCTAACTGTAACGGCTGGGTAGTGTGCATCTTGGACCACTGTCAAGCGACGAATAGTTAGCCACGACAGGGAAACAGAATCTCAAAGTAGACCCTGGTTTTCACCAGGAGCCCACCGCAAAGTGGGGATGGACTTGCTGCGGTGGTGAGGCTACCAGGTCATCCACCCCTGACGTGACTTGCTTGAGATGGCGGCCGAGGTTGCAGTGAGGACAGATCGTAGTCCAATGACATGTAGTCATGGGCAGAGAAGTCAGGGCAGGAGGCAATGTTCGTGTCGTTGGACAGGCAGGAAGGTCAGGGCAGGCGGCCGAGGTTCGGAGTCGGGAAACGTAGCAAAGGGTCTGAGTACACGGTAAGGCGACAATATATACTGCAGAATGCTTTCTTACGGTGTCCGGGCGAACAAAGACTCCAGCAAGGAGTGACTGCACGGAGCGGACCCCGCGCGCACTAGGGAATGGGCACACGCGGACCTGGACGGCAGGAGAACGCGGACGGGACAGGAACGCGGCCCGGGTAAGTTTACTACCAGGGGCAGGACCCCGGTTCTAGTCCTCGCTGGCCAGCGGCAGCACCCGATCCCGGCAGGCGCCCGGGAGGGGAACCACGGGTGCGCCCGCGGCCCGTGGGCCGGGAGCGGGGGCAGACGCTACAGTGTCTTGCTACTGAGTTCTCTCCAAAGCTGATTTGAAGGAGATTAAAACACCAACACAGAGGGGTTTGCGAACACAAAGATCCGAGATTAGTCATCCCATGAAGGGAAGTATTATCCCAATTAAAAATTTCTTTACATGTGAGTCAAAAGCCGTCATTTATATGTTAAAATGTCCATGTGGACAAATATATGTAGGGTTAAAATACATTTTAAAAAATTTGAATATTTTAACAAAAATGATGCTTAAGATTGGTAGGTTGTTGTTACAGACACTCGATTTATTTTTAAGAAAGGTCGGTTCTTTGGGGGACGAATTGATATCCTCTGATTTGAAGGAGATTAAAACACCAACACAGAGGGTTTTGCGTACACAAAAAAGGGGTACATTTCCGTGACTCAATTGCCTAAATTGCTCGTCAATCATTAAAGGATCCGAGATCAGTCATCCCATGAAGGGAAGTATTATCCCAATTAAAAATTTCTTTACATGTGAGTCAAAAGCCGTCATTTATATGTTAAAATATCCATGTGGACAAATATATGTAGGACAGACTACCAGAAAAATCAGGATACGAATTAACGAGCATAGATCGGCAATTAGAACGTACAAACAAAAAAGAGACCAAAATCAAAGTGAAGAAGGTGATTCTAAAATCAAAAGCTTTGGAAGAGAATTCTCGAGTACAGACACTTCTTTGAATGAAAGGCGACAAATGTGTCGGCATCACGATGGTTGCGTCTTGAAGGTGGTTAAAGGCATGATGCAGAGAGTACTTAAGACACAGTTGTTGAGAAGAAGAGACGTTACTGGATAGTGCAGTTCGATCAAAAAAGCCCTAATGGGCTTAAATGAAGGTTAATTTTAAGTGTGTAAAATAAATTGGTTAGTAAAGGGTTAAAACACAAATGGTATATAAATGAGACGTAAACCTTAGAACGCCGCATGCTTCGAGAAAGGGAGAAGTACCTCGAAACGTTTGCAGTCGTGCATTGTCCAGTCGTTGTCCCGATTGCTTACTAGAGTCAACCAGTTACGCATAGAGGCTTTGTAGGTATTTACCTTGTTGTAATGGGTATGGCGGGGCAAACGCTATAGTCTATATTGGACTGATTCACTACAGTATAAGCTTGATACTATGTGGTTTGGCAGATAATTGTATGTATACAAAAATAAATTAGAATATTGATATGGCTGAAGCCCAGTCCAATAATAACTGCTCTGACTGAGGTTAACGGAACGAGACAGAGGGCAGGTTGAGCCGACAGGTCAGGGGCCCCTGACCTTGCTCCCAGGCCATGTCAACTAATGGGTTTAGTGTCTGGACAAAACCCAACCGATCTTGGCTGGGGTTTGTCAGTAGTGATGAGCGATTTACGTTGACTATCGTCATCTTGTCCGATAGTCGCATATCGGCAATTATTCAATATGATATCCGATGTAGATAATAGTTTATCGCCAATGACCATTAAAGTCAGGGGGAGGGAAAAACACCTTCATTTTTACACCCAAAAGGGACGAAGAAGCTGGAATTAACACCCACACCAGTCAAAGGATACGTGCTACATCTTAGACACAACACTTAGGTTATAAAAAGGCACAAAAAAAAAAAAATCTCACGCCATTCACTACCCCTGTCTTCCCACCACAGCATGCCCAAAAACCTCTGACCCAAAAATTAAAAAGTCCCGAAGGCAGTATGATTTGAACCATCTTTTTTACTTGAACTGGACATTGTTTTCCCGCCCTGGAACCACCCTGACCCCCAAACCTTCTACCCCAGATTAAAAAGTGGGGGAAAAGGAGTCTTTCAACCCCTTTTTAGTTGAACTGGACATTGACTAGCCTGTCCGGGGCCCCCACAGCATGAGCCCCAAACCTCATGACCCCCAGTTTTAAAAAGTCCCGGAAAAAAAAGGATCTTTAAACCCCCTTTTAAAGATGAACGGGGATTTTGACATACCTGTCCCTGGAGCAGTTACCATTAAACCTGTCTGACCCCCAAAAAAAAAAGTGAGGGGGAAAAAAAGGGTCTTTGAACCACCATTTATTTTGAACGGCATTGACTAATGTCCTGGCCCACGATGACCCCCAAACCCTGATGACCCCCACATTTAAAAAGTCCCGCAAAAAGGAGTCTTTGAACCAGTATTTTAGTTGAATGGACATTGACTTTCTGCCCCGGGCCCGCAGTATGACATCAACCTGTCTGACCCACGTTTAAAAAGTGCCGGAAAAAAAAAAGGAGTCTTTCAACCACCTTTTTAGTTTCACGGAATAGACTTTCCCTGTCCGAGCCACAGCATGAGCCCCAAACCTGCATGACCCCAATCAAAAAGTCCCGGAAAAAAGGAGTCTTTCAACCACCTTTTTTTTCCTGGAATTGACTTTACCTGCCTTACCACAGCTGCCCCTAAACCGTTTGACACAAGATCACAAAGTGGCACTATGCTATTTTGTAAGTGAACGTTTTTAGTTTTTGTTGGTATGCATTTTTTTCGTTTTTGGGGAATTTTTTATTTAGTTTTTTTTTCTTTTGTTTTTTTTTTTCTGTGAAAAAACATACACATACCCCCCTCCCTGCATTTTTAAAGGTTTTTTTACCTGTAGATGTGTTAATTCTCACATACCCCATAAGTAATAAAAAAAGTCCTAATCTCCCCAAAACACTTCTTAGTTAAAGAAGAACATTTGCCCCCCTGGCTTCTGAGGTGATTCAGCCAAATCAATTCAATGGTTTCATTTTTCCTTCAAATCCTTCTTCAGTGATTAGGGCAGACCCCCTGGAGATCAAATGATGCACCCCAGGTGACCCCAGCCCCAAAAAATTTTTTAAGCCTCAAATTTTTTGAAATTTGTGTCCCCCCCGGGGGCCCTTTTTTTGACCTACTTAACCTCACAGAAATACCTTTTTCAAAATCAGATTTTTTAGAGAAATTTAAACCCTCTCATGATTCCCCCTAAGGTGAGCCAGTGTGCCGTCAGCCATTGTTAAAACGGGGTCCAGCTGCAAGGGCCAGAACTTTAAGGGGGTGGGGTGGGGCCCGGGCCTAGCATCTGTAATCATTTTCACGGAGGGTCCAGCTGCCGGGGCCCAGTTTTTAAAAGGGGGTTTTTGTGGTGAGAGCCCAGGAAAAGGTCTGTCATTATGAACCGCAGGTTTCAGCTGCCGGGGCCCCGGGTTTTTACAGTAGGGTGGGGTTTTTGAGACCCCCAGGCTGGGGGTGTCTTTCTTTTTAAAAGGGTTTAAAAAAAAATCCCCCCTTAGGGGAACCGCAGAAAACGAAAACGTCGGCTGAAGAAGATTTGGGGAAAGTAGGGGGTAGACCTCCAGCCTTCCTCGTACACTTCAATCCGGGGGTTAGGCTTGCCCCTATTTTGGTTTTTCCCTTTCCTGTTCCCCAGGTCCCCTTTATTTTGGGCATTCTTTTTCCCATTTTATCAACGTGTGGAGGAAATTGCCCTCTGTACTTTGTTCTCTTCCTTTGCTCCATACTCCATGTTTTTTCTGAATAACCAAAAATCTGGTCAAGTTTTCCCTGTCCCCTCCCTTTTTAAAATTCAAGGAAAATTTTTTTTTCCAGCTATTTTTTAAAAGCAAGTTTTTTTGTATTTAAATTCAAAAAAAACACTTTTTTAAAAATTTAGGGTTGGAATCCCACCAAAGCTTTGTTTCCCCTTTTTTTAAAATTGGATTAAATGGGTTTTTTCTCAAACGGGGTTTGCTATCTATGTTAAAGATTTTTGAAAAAAAACAAGTCTTTTTGGCAAAAATGTGTCCATTAACAGTGCCCCTACCTATTCCTTTTTGGGACGGGCCCCAATCCCCCTTGAGCACTCTTGAAAATTTGTGAAGAAAAATTGTCTGTTAAAAAACCAAAAATTTTTAAAAATTTTGGAGCTTTTATTATAGCTGCTTTGTCACAGCAAAATCCCCCCCAAAAAATTTCCCAAAGTTTTAACCCTTTGACCCAAACATTGGAAAATTGGGGGAAGAAAAAAATGTCTTTTTATAAAACAACATTTTTTTAAAAAGGACCTGTAGTATAGCTGCATGCCCAAAAGCAAAATCCCCCCAAAAATTAAAAACTTTGACCCTTGACCCCTTTTTTGGACTTTTGGGTGAAGAACAAATGCCCTGTTAAAAACCCAAGCTTTTTTTTTAAAATGGGAAACCTTTTTAGTATAGAATGTTGTCCCCCAGCAAAAACCCCCCAAAAAATTTTAAAAAACAGGGCCCTTGACCCAAATTTTTGAAATTTGGTGAAGAAAAAATTTTCTGTTAGAAACAACTTTTTTTTTTAAAATTTGGGGAACCCTTTTAGTTTTTTGGGGCTGAAATTTCAAAACAGCATGCCCCAAAAAAAAAAATTAATAAAAGGTTCTCACCATTTTTTTAAAAAATTGTGAGGGAAAATCACTAAAAAAAAGCCACATTTTGTTCCAAAGGCCTGATTTATTCCCTGTAACCCAAACACCCAAAAGCCCCCAAAAAAAATTTTATAAAAGGGGACTTTCGGGCCACTTTTAAAAATTGGGGGGGAATGGGGGAAATCCCACTTAGAAGCCACTTTTTTTTTCCCAAAAGGACCATAATTATAGCGTATCTCACAGCAACATGCCCTTTCAAAACCATTGAAAATGGGGGGAAAACCCTTCAAAAAGTTTTAAAGGGGTAAAGGAAATTCGGTGGTTTTCCCTTTTAAAAACCCTTCTGTCTTTTACAGTCTCCTCCAGAAAACCCAAAATGAAAGGGTTTGGGGGAAAAGAGAACAAAAATTTCAGGGAAGAAATGATCATTTTTTTTAAAAAAAGTTTCCCAAAAGGGCCATTTCGTTTGAAGAGGAAATTTTGAAGTAGCCGGCAACTAAACGGGGACCTTGGGGGAATTAGGGCCACAACTTTATTTAGAATCCTTTCCCGATTTTTTCTTGGAAAGAAAGTCAAACGATCCCCCCAAAACTGTGGAAAAACCGGGGGCGGTTTTTTTCTGTAAAGACTCCCCCAGATGTGCTGAAAGGGCCCCTCAATTTTGACGCTTTTGGCCCGCTGGGCCCCCAAACCCCCTCTATGGGTGGGGGAGCAGTGGGCCATTCGTCCCCTTTTGGATACCCAGAAGTCCCATTTGGGGCCGGAACACATAAAAAAAAACATGGGGTTGAGAACCAGATAGTCTGCACCCTGTTTTTTAAAGCTGGTCTCTGGGGTTTTTGGATGTGTTCCTGCTTTTCATGCGTTTGGGGAGGTGGAAATAAAAAATTGCCGAGGTACCCATTAGGCTTCCTTTCCCCCCTTGCCTGCCGTGTGCTGCCCCCTACGGCTTCTTGGCCTCTACCGCTTTTTCACGTGCTTTTAAAGTTGTTCCAAACCCTGGGGCATTTTGAGGGAAAAATGAAGCAGACGCAAAAATGTCCCAGTTTTAACAATCAGCCAAAAGGGCTCCTTTCCCGATTTTTTCTCTCTATTTGGGTGGGTGGGAGGGGGAAAAATGGGGGTTTTTTTTGGTACCGGGGATCCAGGAGGGTGGCCCCCCAGTAAAAAATTTTTTCATGTTTGATGGCCTTTAATTTTCGGGATAAGTTTGGGGGAAAGGAAAAAAAGGGGCACCAAGCACTAAAGTTAGAAAAATGGAGCCTTTATTTTCCCAAAACCCTCTGGGCGAGGGGCATTGCAAAACCCGATCTTCCCTCTTCCCTTTTTCCTTCCGCCCCAAATTTTGGGGCCCCCTCTTTCCAAGGGGGAAGGGGGCATCGGGGAAAGTCGGTGGGCTAGGAATACCCCCCTCCTCCTCCTCCTCCCCATTTCCCCCGGGCCCCGCTTAACCCAGCCCTGACTTGCCTCAGATATGCACCCTTAGAGTTAAAGGGCCGCCTTCAAAAAGCCCTGGACCCCCCAACCAGCCTAATGAGACCGAAAAAATTGTTTTAAAAAACGTCGGGGCCTTTTTGGGGTTTTCCGGGGGAAAAAAGAAAGGCTCCGGTCCGCCTTTGGTCCGGGCCCCCTCCCCGTCCCCGTGGGGGGGCCCGTTGTTTTCCCCGAAATGTCCAACAAAACGTTTCCCGAACTAAGTTTACCACAAACTCATGCTGACAAAAGGGGATCTCCTCACTGACCATTTTTGGGTGGGTTCTTTAAAACTGGCCCGGAAGGTTTCAGGCTCTTTCACCTGCCTCCCCCCTCCCCGGTGGCCCCCAACACCCCTTGGGCCCCCACCGCTTCTTGTCGGGCCAAAGGGGTCCCCTTCGTACTGCGTAATGGCAAATTGGGGCCCCTCCCACAATCGTGGAGCTTTTGGAGGGTGGAATTTTCCCGGGGTTGCCCATGTCAACAAATTTAGATTTGGGTTGGGTGGGGCCGGCGAAGCGCAAAGCAACGGAGGAAGGGGCGGGGGAGAAAGAAGCAGGGTTTTGGGAAAGGCCCCCGGGGGGTGCGAAACCCTTTAACCCCGGCCCCTTTCCCCAGCAGGCAAATCCAGAAACCCGGGTTAAACTCCCTTTGAAATTTTGGACGGCAAGGTTATGACATTTCCAGGCAAGGGATGTTCTCCAGCCCCACCGTTTTTAAGGGCCGGGGCCAGCGATTTTTTCCCCCTTTAAACGCACACCACCCCTTTCCTGGGGACCCCCAAGGGCTTTTCCCTTTTCCCCCCAGCCAGGGGCTCGGTTCCCGTTGCGGGAGCCCGTCCCCAGTTTCCCGACCTGGTTGGAGGGGCGGTCTCTTTAAAACAGATTTTTTTCAAAAACGCCTGGGTTTTCCCCCCTTTGGGGACGTGATGCCACCAAGGACCCCTTGGGGGGGGGAAAAAAAACCCCCCACCATCCCTGGGGGTTTTTAAGAGGGGGTTCGCCGAGCCGAGACCCCAAAGTACACCCCCAAAAAAACATCCCCCACTCCCCAGTGAGCTGTCCCCAGAGATTAGCGGCCTTGACCGTGCTTACTAGCCCTTTGTCGGGGGTCAGAAAAGGACTTTTTCCCCCGGGCCCCAGAAAAGGGAGACAACCCCCTTGAAAATTTTTAAAGACCGTGGCCCGACCAGGGCAAAAGGGCGGGGGTTTTTTTGGGCCAAAAAAAAATGGGCCCGCTTTGGCATTGGAATTTTGGGGGAAAAGGGAAGGGGCCCCTGACGTGGGGAACCCATTTTGTGTCCCCCCAGACGGAAAAAAACAAAATTTCCAAGGGCCCAAAACCCGGCAATGCCGACATTCAGGAATTTTTGGCTTTTGGCATGGTTGGGGTTTTAAAGTGTTTTTTTTCTGCTCCAAAAACCTGGAAGGGCAGAAGGGTGGCTGCTAAATGGCCGCTGTAGGCATGCAGGTCGTTTAAAAATTTGGGGGGGAAAAGAGAAGGGGTAGGAGGGGGCCTTTTTGGTTGGGGGCTGGTGGTACCGGGCGGCGGTGGTGGGGGAAAACGGAAAGGGGATCCCTGCATGACCCCCTGAAGACTTGGGGGCTTTGGAATGCCCTTGGGGGGTGGCGGGGAAGGGGGGTGGGGGCAGGGGGGGTTTTTGACGTGGTTGGGTTTCCCCCGGGGTCGGTTTTTGGCCTTATTTGGGCCAAATTTTTGCCCCTTTTTCAAAAATCATGCATTCGCTTTCATGTGACTAGACATTTTTGGTGGGGGGTTTTTAAAAACCTTTAAAGGTTTTTTGCCTCTACTTAGGGGGTTTACGGCAAAAAAGGGGGGGCATATGACATCGGGGGGGGTAATCAGAGGCCCCCGCTTTAAAGGAAAAGGGCCGGTTTGAGAGGTCCTGGAACCCCCCTTTTTCGGCGTTTTTGCAGGGGGGCGGGGGGGTTTTCCCCTGACCTTTGGGTGGCGGAATCATATCACGGAAAATTCTGCGACCGGGGCCCCCTTCCCTTTTTTAGGGGGAACCCTTAAATGTAAACTACCCCATCATCTTCCCCCTCCCTTTTAGTGATGAAGGCTGCCCAAACAAACCTGCTTTAAAAGACCACGTTGGGGTCCGCAAAAATTCCGTCATCATCTTTATCAACACAGGTGACCCTTTGTCGTTTTGGCATTCCCGCAAACCAAAGGGGCTGCGTGCTAAATTTTTTAAAAGGGGGGCGCAAAGGGGGTTGCCGAACCCCCCGGGGTTTTTGCCCCATTTGGGCCCCGGGTTCCTTCTCCCCCTCTGATGGCCCCTCAGTTTAAATGGGGGCGTCAGAGGGAAAAAAAAATTTATCCTCTTTGGCCCTTGATTTTTTTTAACTTTCTTTTTTTACCCCCCAAACCCCCCATTTTGTCCCTTTAAAGGGGGTTTCGGGGAAAATGGGTTATCCAACCCCGTGGTGGGGGCACGGGGGTTTTACATTTGGGGTGCCTTCCCCTTTTATGTTTGGATTTGATGGGGGTTGGAATTTGGGTCTGGGGGGAGAATGGTTTTGGTCCGGTTTTTTGTTTGATTGGGGGGTGGTTTTTTTGGGTGAAAAGTTTAATAGGGTTTGGCCCGGAACGAGGAAGGGGGGGGGAAAGAAATTTTTCCTAAGGGGGGGTTTTTCAGGGGGTTAAAAATTTTAACCCCTCAAAATTTTTTTTTTTTAAAGGGGGGGGTGGGGGGGAAAGGGGTTTTTGTTAAACTTAAAATTTCAAAAGGGTTTACCCAAATGATTTAAGGGGGGGGCGGGTCCTGGAATTTTAACGAACCGGGGGGCAATGGGGGGGGGTGTTGGTTTTTTTAAAACTGGGGAAGGATCAAATTCTCCCGTTTTTTCCCCCTTACCCCATTTGCCCCCTTTTCCCCCCCTCTTTCCCGCTTACCACCCGCATTTTTGCTCCATGTTTAGGAAAAAATAAAATTTGAGAGGGTATGGAAAAAGGGTTTTTGGAAAAAGTCTCTTTTTAAAAGGGGGGCAAATCAAGTATTTTTCAAATCCCTCCCAAAACAAAAAAAAAATTGCCCGTATTGAAATTTAATGCAAGGTTGCTCTATTTAACAAAAATGGCCCCGTGCCCCAAAATGGGAAAAAAAAAAAATTCTTTTCTTAAATGTATACGGATAATTAAAAGGGATTTTTGGGACCCATCAATACCCTTTTGGTGAACAAAATTGCTGGGAATTTAAATTTTTTAAATGCAAGATGGCTCAAACAACAAAGTGGCCCGTTTCCAAAGGTGAAAAAAAAAAAAAAAAAATCTGAAATGTATACGGAAATTTTTAAAAAGGTTTTTTTTTGGCACCTTTCAATACACCTTGGTGACTACAAAATTGCTGGATTTTTAAAAATTTTAAATGCAAGGTGGGGTCATCAACAAGCCTTTTCCTGTGTAAAGTGAAAAAAAAAACACCCTATCTGAAAATTTTATACGGATAATAAAAGGTATTTTGGAAACCCAATCAATTTCACCTGGGGGTGAATACCAAAAAATTTCGGGAAATTCCCAAATTTTTAAATGCAAAAAGGGGGGCTCTATCATAAAGCTGGCCTGTGCCAAAGGGGAAAAAAAAAAAACTTTTCTGAAATGTTACGGATAACAAAAGGTTTTTTTTGGCACCTATCAATTTCACCTGTGGTGACTCAAAATTGGGTGGGGTTCACTTTTTAAATGCAAAGGTGGCTCTATCAACAAAGCGGGCCCCTGCGCCAAAAGTGAAAAAAAAAACACGTATCTGAAATGTATACAGATAATAAAAGGTATTTTTGGGACCTATCAACACACCTGTGGTGACAACAAAATTGCTGGATTCAAATTTAACGGCAAGGTACCTCTATCAACAAAGCTGGACTGGGCAAAAGTGAAAAAACATGTATCTGAAATGTAAACGGATATTAAAAGGTATTTTTGGCAACTATCAATTCACCTGTGGTGACTACAGAATTGCTGGATTCAAATTTAACTGCAAGATGGCTCTATCAACAAAGCTGGCGTGCGCCAAAGTGAAAAAAACACGTATCTGAAATGTATACGGATAATAAAAGGTATTTTTGGCACCTATCAACCTGTGGTGACTACAAAATTGCTGGATTCAAATTTAACTGCAAGGTACCTCTATCAACAAAGCTGGACTGGGCAAAAGTGAAAAAGAACACCTATCTGAAATGTATACTGATAATAAAAGTGGAGTTTTGCACCTAACAAATAGACCTGCAGTTACTAGAAAAGATGTGTATCCTAATATAAGTTCAGGCTGCCCAATATCCAGGAAATATTTCAATAGAAAACTGTTAATAATAAAGCTATCGCAGTGCAATTTCTACACTAAGTCTTGGTGCACAATATCCAGTATTCTTTAAAGAGCTTGTCTGTGTTCGTCTGCGGTCCCCCCCCCCCTGCTCCCTCCCGTGACTTTACAGCGGTAGATGCTCCTTTAAAATTCTCTGCCCAACTACCTAAAATCTTCAAATCTCTGATCTAACTAAGTTCTAAGGATCACAGCTAAAAGTAGAGCTTTCTCTGTGAACAAATAGAATAATTTCGCTGAGCTGTTTGCACAGAGGCAGAGCGCACGTCCTACTGCTTTGAGATACTGACACACACTGATCATGAACAGGAAGGGCTGTTCTATGTAAAACAAGGTCATGTGATTTTTCCAGCCAATCGCAACCATACACATCCCAGTCATGACGTCGCACACACATCTCACCCTGCTCTATTCTGTAAGCTGATTTGCTGGCCGCCAAAATGACAGGAAGCGCCGAAAATGGCGCGATATTAATAGATTATGCACAGATTTTAACCTAAATTATCGCGTGATCTAAAAAATCCGATCAACATAAATACCGTGCCGATTTCAACTTTGTCGATAATAATCGCTCAACACTAGTTGTCAGATATCATCTAGGAGGAAGTTGATGACCTAGTCAACCAATCAAGAACCATTGGGTTGGTGATCAACACACGGCCGCTAGATGACACCGGCAGTTCTGAGCTCACCGAGTGACCCCTGCTGCGAAGTCCCCTAACTATGCTGCAGTCTGTGCCTGCTCCAGGAACATTTGTGCTATTGCTATTCACATGTGAAGGGCCTGCAACCTCTCTGTCTGACATACTGTTTGATCAAAAATTTACAATACAACAGACTCTGTTTAATGAAGATGATTGTATATGATAAATATACACCCAGCATTTGACTCAAATTACCAGAGAGATGTGGTAAACTCCAACTTAAAAGTTTCTTGTCTAACCCAAGAAGAAGTGCAGCTCCGTCTTAGGAAGATTAAAAAAGACAAATCCCCAGGTCCAGATGGCATACACCCACGTGTCCTAAGAGAGTTAAGTGATGTCATAGATAGGCCCCTATTCTTAATATTCATGGACTGTCTAATAACGGGGAATGTCCCAAATGATTGGCGCATAGCAAATGTGGTGCCAATATTCAAAAAGGGGTCTTAAAGGGATCCTGGAAACTATAGGCCGGTAAGCTTAACCTCTGTTGTAGGTAAAATGTTTGTAGGTTTTCTCAGAGATGCTATCTGGAGTAATCTCACTGAAAATAAATGTATAACGCCGTTCCAGCATGGGGTTCATGAAGGATCGGTCCTGTCAGACTAATCTCATCAGCTTCTATGAGGAAGTCAGTGCTAGACTGGATCGGGGTCAGGCACTGGATGTCATATATCTAGATTTTTCTAAAGCATTTGATACGGTGCCACATAAAAGGTTGGTAAATAAAATGAGAATGCTTGGACTGGTGGAAAATGTGCAAGTGGGTAAGTAACTGGCTCACTGATAGAAAACAAAGGGTAGTAATTAACGGTACATACTCAGACTGGATCGCTGTTACTAGTGGGGTACCACAAGGGTCAGTATTGGGCCCTATCCTCTTTAACATTTTCATTAATGATCTTACACAGGGAATACACAGTATAATATCGATATTTGCAGACGATACTAAGTCTGTAAGTAATCAACACAATAGAGGATAATATGTTATTACAAAGGGATCTGGATAAGTTGGAGGCCTGGGCAGGGAAATGGCAGATGAGGTTTAACACTGATAAATGCAAGGTTATGCACATGGGGAAGAGAAATCCATTACATGATTACATGTTAAATGGAAAAACACTGGGTAAAAGTGACATGGAGAAGGACTTGGGAATCCTGGTGGACAGTAAACTTAATTGTAGCAGCCGTGTCAGACAGCAGCAGCCAAGCAAATAGGATCATGTGGGTGCATTAAAAGGGGCATAGATGCACATGATGAGAACATTATTCTCCCATTATACAAGTCCATGGTTAGACCACACATGGAATATTGTGTACAGTTTTGGACACCAGTGCACAGGAAAGACATTGTAGAGCTTGAACAGGTACAAAGGCGGGCAAAAAATAATAAAGGACTGGGTGGACGACAGTACACAGACAGATGGTGAAGATTAGGGTTATTTAGTTTAGAGAAAAGAAGGCTTCGGGGGGACATAATAAAATATGTTTAAATGCATCAAAGGTCATATATAGAGATCTCTCCAAGATTTTTTTATACACAGGGCTGTATCTAGAACAAGGGGGCATCTTTACGTCTGGAGGAACGAAAGTTTCTACATAAACATAGAAAGGGATTCTTTACTGTAAGAGCAGTGAGACTATGGAATTCTCTGCCAGAGGGACTTGTCATGGTGAATTCAATAACCGAGTTCAAAAAGGGTTTGGATGCATTTCTGGAGCGTAATAATATAACAAGTTATAGTGACCGGGATTCTGGAGAGGGGTCATTGATCCAGGGATTTTTTTTGATTGCAGATTGGAGTCAGGAAGGAATTTTTCCCTAAAATGAGGACAATTGGCTTCTACCTCATTGGGGGTTTTTGCCTTCCTCTGGATCAACACCTTAGCACAACAGGCTGAACTAGATGGACTTGTCTTTTTTTAGCCTTACAAACTATGAAACTATGAAACTATGAAACCCCACAAACAAGAGGATAAATTAACCCTTTGGTAAAAAATACCCTACAGAATGAACCAGATGGAATTCAGGTGTGTATGGGGCAGAAATACACCAAAATTGCGCACGGAAAAATAGATGAGAGGGATATTTCTGAAAACTGTCTCACAGAAAAAAAAATCCCTTAGAACAATAATTTTAATAGATATGTATTAAAATACCCAACATAGAGGACAGACATATGATGGCCTCACAACCTTAGCCACTTAAATATTTACATATACACTCTAAAGTACCCAGTGCAAGCTTCAATAGTCATAGATGCTAGCCAGAGCACTTGGTGTTCTACTATCACACACAAAACGAAAAGGGCATCAATGCCGCAGGTTACTCTATTATCATCAATGTAAACAGATATAACTGTATATAATGCAGATCAACTGCAATATTGATTCACGATTCTGTAGATGAAATTGAACAACACAAGTACAAAATAAGTACAAAATTATGGACCGGATCTAAAAATAGATACTACAAACATCCAAATCCTATCTAGCTACAGCACTCATCCCAAAAGGGAAGACCACACCTCCCTAACAAGTAGAAACTCACGGTCCAATTAATAACGACCCCAAAAATTATGTAATGAAATAAATCCCGACACATTTCCCCAGTATCAGGTTCATCAGGGGATAATGTTAATGATCAATATTTAAGTGCAATAGTCCAAAGATGGCATGATAAGGCCATAATGGTAGCCAAAAGGTATGCTCCCTACATACATATTGACCCCTCCTACCAATATATAACTCAGCCAATAAAGAAAAAGATATACACGCCACTTACCTATCATAAGCCAATGTGGCTGAAAACGAAACCCCGTACATGCGCTCTACAAGTCCACAGATGCCGAGCGCTGCATGTTATGTGCACTCGGAGCTTGACAAACTGGAAGAAGTAAGAGCTTCCGGTACGCATGCTCTGCATAGACAAAGAGCCGCGCATGCTCTGTATGGACAAAGAGCCGCGCTTAACAAGCCGGAGAGGACTTCCGGTAAATCTGCGCTACATGGACGGGGAGCAAAGTATGTTAACACTTGCTGCTCACATAAGGTGCATAAATTTAGCACCATAATGTGAGCAATTATAATGACGAAAAAATAAAGGCAAGTGTTTATAATATATGCCCAGCCCAGTCACAATTGTATATATATCAATGAAAAATATACATGATGATCACACAGATTAATCACATCAATAATTACACATTCAATACTGGCTATAGATATAATATAGCTGAGTTATATATATGGTAAGTATAAAAGGAAAGAATAAAAAGATATAATAGTAGTGCATACTTTGGCAATATTAATAATCAAAGGAGTATACCTTAAACACGGTATGATATTCTCGACTGGTTTTGTTCAGAACAGAATCCCAAAAAAAAGGTCCAATTTACAGGAATCAACCAAAATGTAAACATTAATTTAGACCATAAGGGGTATTTGTGTGTAGTCTAAATATCCACTAGGTTTCCTTTCTTAATAGTCTTGTATCCCAATCACCCCCTCTAGGTGATTTTCTCACAACCTCAATGATGGTAAATTTTAACTGCATAGGGTCATTATTATGATATTTACATACGTGTCGGGCTATAGGTGTTTCCCTCCTATGTCTAATGTCTCCTAGATGTTCTCCAACCCTCCTTCTAAATTGCCTTTTTGTCTTTCCTATGTATCCCAAAGGACAACTGCAACTGCAACTGCACAAGTAAATTACTCCTTCACTCTTATAGTTGGAAAAATCCCTCTTTGTATATACACAATCTGAATTATGATCAGTGAAGGTTTTAGATTGATCAATATATGGACAGGCCACACAATTATCTCCACACCGGAAGGTCCCTAATGGTTGTCGATCCAGCCAGGTTTCTTGTTTTTTTCTGCGGGCTATATAGACTGTGTACCGATCTATCTCGCAATAACCTGCCTTTCCTGAAAGTAATTCCAGGGACCTCAGATAAAACATCTTTTAAATCAGGATCAGATTTAAGAATTCACCAATATTTTGCTATGCAATCTCTTGCTAATTCATGGCCTTTTCAGCAAATTAGATCTATTGCATTCTAATGCGTTAACAAATGCCTCCTCAATAACTCTCTCGGGATAACCATGGTCTAAAAACCGTTTCTTAAGATCTTTTGCTTGAAATAAATAGTCTCCTTTCCTGGAGCAGTTTCTACAAATCCAGAGAAACTGCCCCTTTGGTATACCTCTTTTTAGAGGCTTGGGATGATAACTCTCCCACCGAAGGAGACTATTAGTTGCAGTGGGTTTTCGGAAAGTTTTAGTATGTAAATTACCTGATTTGTCTTTTACAATATGCCTCCAGTTATGCAAAGTCCAGAGATTGACATTTTCTTGAAACTTGTCAGTCAAGATCTAGAAAAACAAATGTTGGTACATCTAATCATAATCTTACTTCTTCTCAGTGGCAGAACGGTCTCCTCCAACATAGGCTGATATGAGATGTTTCCACCCGTTGGAATTCCAGCCTCCATATGTTAGACCGACTGTATGAACAGAGAAAGGCCATTAACGATTTTTGATGACCCAGGTGGACAGGAGTACTCCCCTGTATAATTTTGATGTCAGCCAGTGGCAGCTCATGCATGTCACCTGACGTTTGCGGAGGCCCTTTGAGGATGCCATGTTATTTGTCAGTCGCCAGGACTACGGGATGAATAACGCTTTCCCACTGCTCATGTCCGGGAAACAAAAGCTGCAAGATTGCTGGACAGAGGCTGAGACGTGGAAATTTACACCCCTTGGCCAATGAGCCCGGGGGGGGGCTGAACTGGAGGGGGTAGGACATTGAGCCAAGCATTTTGGGCAAAATGAGTGGATTTTTACTCAGGTAAAAGGGAGGAGTAGCGGAGTGCCGGGGGGAGATGGGTGAGGAAGACAAGAAGATTTCCCAGAAGACCGTGGAGTATAAGTGGAGATAGAGGCAGGGAGTCCCTCAGAGTCACTTGCGAGAGGGCCCGCAGATGTTTTTTTTCCCTGGCTATGCGGAAAAAAGTCCCCACCCGGGGAGGTTAGGGCTTTCCCCCCTCTTGGAACCCTCGCTACCGGCCCCAAAATGGGAGCCTTTTTTTTGCTCCCGAAGGGAGGAAAAACCCAAAGAAATACGAAAACCCTCCTTGTCTTGGTCTGCCTATGGGGCCATGTCCACCCCTCTGAAGGTTGCAGGCTGCCCTGGGGGTTTCCCCTTTCGCTCCGTACCCTGCCATTGCTGCTTTGGGAGAGGGGGGGTGGAGCAGTACCACTCTATCAAGCCCCCTTGTTTTTTCCCCCCGCCTGTGGGGGGAGAGTAAAAAACAGCGGCAGGCAGCCCTGGAGCAGACCCTGCCCCAGCAGGTGGGGCCCTATTGGGAAACAGAAGATAAAAAGATCCCGGGGACTACGGGAAAACCAAAATGGATGTGTGGTCGCAAATTGCCAAGTTTGCACTGGATAAGCTGTCCTGCCCGGCCAGTAGTGTGGCATCAGATCAGGTGTCCAGTGCGGCGGGGCCATAGTTACCCCAAGAAGACCTCGCTTGTCAACCCAAATTTTGGAGAGACTGACCTTTTTTTTCAAGTGAATCGGCGTGGGTCGGGCCCGGAAATTTCCACATACCAATGCCTTGGCGTCAGTTTTCATCAGCCCATGACGCCTCAACCAAATGGGAAAATGATCGGGTTCAAACTCCCTGCCTCAGCCACTTTCTGATGCCGCCAGTCTGATGCCACACATCGCTGCAGTTGCTCCATCTGCCTCCCCCTCTTTACAGGGGCTGGTTTGCCACCCCTCCAGACTCTGCATTGTGCCATTCTGGACCCATGGTGATGCTGCCGGGCACCTCCACCGTTCATTGTGCCACTTGTGGCCTACTCCTGTTTCTTCCCCCTCCCGAATGTGTCATTTTGTCACTCTCGACCCCATGCGTTCTGCGCGGTCACCTCCACCCCTTTTCATTTTGCCACTTGGGGCTCTGATGTTGCTGCCCCCCTCCGAATGTTATTTGCCACTCTTGACCTAAGTGCTGTTGCGCCCTCACCCCCACATGTTCATTGTCCCCTCTGTGGGCTCCCAAAGTTGCTCCACCCCATACTGTTTTGATTGTGCCACTCGGACCCACTATGTGCTGCCAAGTGACCACTGTCTACTGGAACATGCTGTGGTTTCCCAATGCTGTTTCCCCCCCCCACTTTATGACGTTTTCCCCCATTTTGGTTTTTCCCTTTTTTTACCTGTCAGGGAATAGGAAGGTCAGGATTGTTAGCAAAAGCAGGAGTGGATACAGAAAACGAAGACAGAAATTTCCCATTTTCTGGTCATCTCTGTTTTGGTCAATCCCGTTTGTTTTTTGGCTTTGCAATGATGGTTATTGACGATTGAAAGGGACACTGCGATGAAAAAGGAAGGGCAAAAAAAACAGAGACATCAAAGCAAAAAATTTCTGTGACACCCTCTCCATCATTTGGGGGGGGGGGCCTACTGTACGCGTTTAACAAACAGGTTCTGTCATTTTGTGCGGTTTTTTAAAACTTGGTATGAGTGAGCCCCGCTGTATCCCCTTTTTGCTGTGATCTGTGCGGCCCAGAACCTACTACTGTGTTCTTTTTATGTATTGTAGGGTCTTGGCCCCCCAGCCGGGTTTTTTGCTGGCGTGACATGACTTTATCGGGGCCTTTGCTTTTTGTTTTTTGGTCAGTTTTGCCCCCTGTAAAATGGGACAGGGGTTTTGGGTGACGATTTTAAGGCTTTGTTCACACGGTGTAATTGTGGGACGTATTTCGCCCCACAATTACGCTGTGTGTACGGGGGCGGGAGCGCGGCGGTGCGGGGGGGCTGCCAGCCTGCCGGCCCCATAGACATTCATTATTCTCAGCGCGTATATGCCGTGAATTATGGACGTGTCACTTATCTACCCGCTCGGCGTATTTTCCGAGTAGGGAGAGGAGACATAATCCATAGTTCTCTATGAGAACTGTGGATTACCGTAATGACTAGGACGTATCTCACCCCGTATTTCGCGCAGTACGGCGTGAAATATAGGGTGAAATATGTCCCATTTTAAGCTGTGTGAACATGGCCTAAGAGCGCGGCTTTCATGTGCGTGTCATACTAAAACACAGCATTGCATGAAGACCAAACCACGCTCCCTATGCATATTTGAGCATGACACAATGTTCTACAGCACCATATAGGCTCTCCGCAACCAAGAAATAGCTGTTTGTTAACGCGATTTGCCAAGAATAAATTCAGGTCGAAACGATTTTTGACGGAAAATTCTGCAAACTTGGCTTATAGAACTTTTGAGATATTCGCCCATCTCTAGTCCAGATCACTCTGGCATTACCCAGCCATGTGAAGGTCTATCAATATGACTAATAGTATGTGTCAGGAATGTTCTAGATTTGTCCTTCCATGTGAAGGTCTATCAATATGACTGATTGGATGGGTCATGATCATTCTAGCTTTGTTCAGCCATGTGTAGGTTTATCAATATATCTGATAGTATGGGTCAGGATCGTGAAAGGTTTGTCCAGTCAAGTGTAGGTCTATCAATATGACAAATAGTATGGGTCTGGATGATTCTAGCTGTCTCCAGCCATGTGTATGTCTATAAATATGACAATTTGTATTGGTCAGGGTCATTCTAGCTTTCTCCAGCCATGTGAAGGTCTATCAAAATGACTAATAGTATTGGTCAGGATCATTCTAATCTTGTCCAGTCATATGTAGGTCTATCAATACAGCTGAAAATATGAGTCAGGGTCATTATAAATGTGTCCATCTGTAGTATATAGGAGTCTAACCCACTGTGTTCTTATAAACTTCTTGTATATTACTTTAAGATTTTATGCTGAACCAATGTTTAAATGTTCTGTTGCACTAAGATACTAATGATGACATGACCTTTGAGTGAACTGTGTATTGAGTTATATGCACTGCTAGAGACCAGAATCTGCATGAGCTTGAGTGATTTTTAAAATGTTATTTTTAAGTGTTCAGCTTTGCAGCCATTGGATAAAAGGTGGGTCTTAGTTTAATGGTTAGGAAGTTAGTGAGTTCTCATGGTCTAGAAAAGCGTGGTTATACCTGTGGTCTGAACCTTTTTCAGACCACATGAGAAGATGAGGGGTTGCACTTAGCCCTTTGAAGGCTGGGCCCATTCCAGAATGGAGATGGGAAGGCCCATACCCTTATTTCTCAGAAGGAGTTGCTGCCTGGTGGACTAAGGAGGATTTCTTGGACAGGTACACCAGGGAGGTGTACATTGGAGATGCATAGGAAGTTCCCCACTGGCCTACCGCCGAGAATTGTGTTCAGCTTGCCTTTGGCCCATCTAGAACCAGTTCTCCATGGGTTGCTCCGCTATCCCCTTTTAGTCTATCTGGAAGTTTTAAGCTGTTCTCCTGGGATTTGTGAAATCCTTGCAGTACCAAGACTGCATCCAAATAAGGGACAATTTTAGAAGGGATCTCTGGTAGCTGATAGCTTCAACACAGGGGGAGAAAGACATGTACCTTGTAAAGAAAGAGAGATGTCATGTATAACAGCTTCACAATGAATAAATATGTTGAGTGATGCTTGATTACATCCTTTAACCCTTTGTCTGCCTCCTGCTTCCTGCTCAACATCACACCTCCCTAAAACACCACAACATCAATATAGAAGGAGAGGACTACCACCATCTTAAAGTGTGCCCAGGGGGTTGGTAGTATCTATAGCAAACTGCAGGATCCCCCAAACACTGTGCTGAGGAAAGGGGCATGAGAGGTGTGGTGAGTGACAGACACCGTGATGAGTGTAAGAAGGCTCAGTGCAAGCCACTACCACTCCCATTTTCTCCGCTGCTTGTTTCTAACGGCCCACCACACATCCATGTGAAGGTCTATCAATATGTTTGACAATATGGGTCATGATCATTTTAACTTTGTCTAGCCATGTGTAGGCCTATCAATATGGCTGAAAGTATGGGTCAGAATTGTTCTAGCCATGTCTAGCCATGTGTAGGTCTATCAATTTGACTAATATTATGGGTCAAGATCATTCTAGCTTTATACAGCCAAGAGAAGGTCTATCAATATAGCTAATAGTGGGGTGTGGCCTGACTGCCAAACTTAGAGGATGCATCTCCATAGAGTTCCTGACCTCAAGGAGAGTCGTAATTTTATCGACCATCACCACATTTATAGTGATGGAAAAGGTGCCATCAGGTTCCAGAGTGCATCTTTTGACAAAATGTATAGATATTGATGGATTTTTTGTCACTACAGCCATATGTCTGAGTACAGCATGGCGTGACACCTCATAGGGAAAAAGTGTGCAGTGAGAGACTCACAACTAGAATTATCCTCACATCCATTAACAGCAACCATTCCCAATAGCCTTCAGTGTATCTCTTATTCTTAATGGACACCGCTGCAAAGTCCCATCGCTGTTTCCTCTGCTGAGGCAAGGCCCCGAGGGCTGTTGGAACTGGGCCCTTTATTGCCCTGTCGCAGCTGCAGGATCAGTAGATATTTGCCCTGGCTCACAGACCCCGTGGAATCAACTGCCTGACACACATTGACAGACCATTAGATGTAACACCATACAGGGCTTTAAATCTAATGGAGACCTTTGTATCTTACTAAAGCACAGCTGGGGTTCTGTGGGAAAGATACCCTATTATACACACCTGGAAGATGTTTTGTTGTCTATGGCAGCAATAGGACATAACTGCCTCTACGTCGCCTATAGACACATTGCACCAACATACTGGAAGCAGCAGGGACTATTCAGCTTGATACAGGACTCTTCACTTCAGCTTTTTGTGTAGGCAGCAGTGATATTATCCACAGGAGTGAACTCTGTGACTGCTTTGCTTGCTACCCTGACACCCTCCCGTACCGTTAACAGAGGAGATTACTGATGAGCACAGTAATTCATTCAATCGGCCAAGGTGTTGAGTACAAAGTACCCAAAAAATCTATTATTGTGATACAAAGTGTAAAAGCATACTTGCCAACTTTTGAAAGTGACCATCAGGGACCCTAAACATTTGCACAGACCACACCCTCTTTATAACAAGCCACACCCCATTCAGAAAAGGTCACACCCACTACATTCAACTGTGTAACTGCTCTAGAATAAAGCTAATTAAGGGGTTTGGCATTACCCAGATTTCCTGGAAATTGGAAAACCTATTTAGCATCCAGGAGAGTTGGGAGATGCCACCGAACTGTGCTTGAACCTAAACCATTACACGTCTATCAATATTACCACCATACAGTGACCATATAGTGATATATACTCTTGTACACAGGTTCTGCAGACATATAAGTGATTACAGTGCAGTTACATCCAGGGACTCACAGAAGACATCTTCTATGACTGGAGTTGTTCTCTTTCCCTTTTGTTCTGCATCCTGTCCAGACCACCATGATGACATATCCTGGCCATGACTCATCCCTGCAAAATTTACCAAACATCTTAGCATTCTAATTTTTACAGCACTTCCCTACCTGTGATCTTGTCTGTACAAACTCCTCATGGGGTGATAGTTGGGGAGGTTTTGTGGTGACAGGTGGAGGTAGGGGGCAATGGGATTATAGGTGGAGAAGTTATGAGATGATAAGTGAAGGTGAGACTATGTTCACACAGCACAATTATGGCCGGTATTCGGGAGTCGCGCTAATACGTGCGTACTCCTGCCACATGGTGGGGGGAGGAGGGATGGCACCCTGCCGGCCCCATAGACTGTCATTACTTATGCACCACAATAACTGACATATCATTTATCTCCTGCGCGTACAATACGATTGTTTTGTACGCGCGGGGGGAGGACGCGTAATCCATAGTCTTCTAGGAGAACTATGGATTATCGTAATTGCGGCGCGCAATTCCCACGTATTAACGTGCAATATGCTGCGAAATATGCGGCGAAATGCAAGCCGCAATATGGCGTGTGAACATGGCCTGAGGGGAATATAGGATAATATGTTGTGGTTGTATTTTGTGTTGGCAATAGGATGCATAATACAGTGGTGGGAGAGAGGAGAACAGAGCACGGCTTATAATTTCCTTGGGGAGAGAGAGGACCATCCCCCTGAAATTATGCTGTGGCTGTGGTCTGTACCCCCCAAAATGATATAGTGAAGCTTGAACTCTGTACCCTGCTCACCCAGAAGATCAGGTGCAGACATAATCTTCAGAGGGTGCAGGAGATGGCGTTAAGTACTGTCATGTTTTTTTTTTATTATTATTATTTATTATTTTATACAGGTTTCCCCTTTGGACTATGTAAGACTCTTTGGATTATGTCAGACCAGGATTGATTTCTTAAATAAAATGGTGAAAAAGAGCTGATGTTGGAGAGTGTTTTTTTTAATAAAAGGTTGTTTTTTTTTTCCCCATTTATTTAGAGTGTCAATAATTGAAGATCTGACAGACACCTCTCAATTACTATTGCCTGTACTGGTGTCAGTACAGTGATTTTCATCACCCCAAAGCCTACATTAACCCCTGTCACTATAACCTCTTCCCAGTACTACACGCAGGGTACTGAGAAGAGCCATTGAGTTTGCCTTCAGAAGAAGACACTTAACGTGATGGTCTACTTCTAGGGCAGCTGTGGGCTGGTTATTTTAGGATGGAATAGACCCGATACCAAGGACCTTTCCATTTGATTTCATCAGGTTTGCATCGAGTGTTGTATTTACTAGATCTGGTTATAAATACTGAGGGGTTCCATGCATGATGAATTTTTTTTTTTTTCAAAAAATCATTTGTTTATTGAGAATCTAAAAATGGGCAACTACTGTAATTTTTACAGTGTAAGCCTTTGTTTAGATTCCCAATAAATAAATATTTTTTAGGAAAAAATGAAGGAGGTCCCCCCCTTTTTTCCTTTTTTAGCCAGGCAAAACTGACAGTTTGCCTGTATTCGAATGGGGAAAGTCCTGGATAATGGTCATTTTTCCAATTAAAAATACAAGCCTGCAGCCCACTCCCGAAATGAACCATCACATTAGAGTTTCCCCTTCTAAAATTTGGAACCCGGCTTTCCGTATCCTGGTGCTTGGGTATGGGAAAAGTGCAATTGGTTGGTCAGTTTTGGGGGGACAAAAAAAACCACTGATGAAACCAAGTTGAAAAAAACAATTGCACAAAAAATTTTTTTTAAAAAATCCCGTACATCCCTCTTTAAACGTTTTATACAAATTTAATTGAAAAAAAAAAGCTGTTTTTCTTGTTAACCGAAATCCGATGTAAAAAGGGAATCTTTCGTGAGGAGGTTCCCCAATAGGTTGGAGTGGGAGTGCCTGTTATTTTGGCACTATCCTGCGATCCGGGAGATTTGGCAAGTCGTATTTTAGGATCCCCTCCAGCCAGCGCCTTAAAAAAACCTTCAAAGCTTTAGGTTGCTTCTTCACGCAAAAATCGGGTAAAAAATGATTGCTCTTTACCCCCTCTTCATTTTTTTTTTTGTTTCATGTTTTTTAAGGTTAAAAAAAGACAAGTCGTCCATCTAGTTCAGCCTGTTGTGCAAAGGGTGTTGACCCGAGGAAAAAAAAACCCCCAATGGGTAGAAGCCAATTGCCCTCATTTTAGGGAAAAATTCCTTCCTGACTCCAATTGGCAATCAGAAAAATCCCTGGATCATGCCCCCTCCCCAAAATCCTAGTCACTGTAATTGTTTTTTATTACGTCCAGAAATGCACCCAAAAACCCTTTTGAACTGGTTATTGAATTCAACTGACAAGCCCTCTGGCAGGAATTTCCATAGTCTCATGCTTTAAAGTAAATAATCCCTTTCTTTTTTTTTGTAGAAACTTTCTTTCCTCAAGACTAAAGGATCCCCCCTTGTTCTGTTACAGCCCTGTGTATAAATAAATCTTGGGAGAGATTCTTATTGACCTTTGATGTATTTAAACTATTTATTATGCCCCCCCGACCCTTCTTTTCTCTAAACTAAATAAACCTAATCTTGCCAATCTTTCTGTGTATGTAGTCCCCTTTAGTCCTTTTTTTTTTTTGTTGCCCCCCTTTGTACCTGTTCAAGCTTACAATGTCTTTCCCGGCACTGGTGCCAAAAATGTACAAATTTCAGTGTGGTCTAACCAGTGACTTGTTAAAAGGGGAATTTAAAGTTTCTTTATGTGCTTCTATGGCCCCTTTTAATGCACCCCCTGACCTATTTGTTTGGCTCTGCGCCCGACATGGGTGCTACAAATTTAAATTTTCTGTCCACCCGGATTTCCAAGTTTCTCCTGTCACTTTTACCCGTGTTTTTTCCATTTAAAATGTAAAACATGTAAGGATTTTTTCTTCCCCCGTGATAACCTTTTCATTTTCAGTGTTAAACCTATTGCCTTTCCTGCCCCCGGGCCCCCAACTTTCAAAATCCTTTGTAATAAATATTTTCCTCTATTGTGTTTTACTTTAAAGAGTTAGTTTGTCTGCAAGATCATATTTAGTGTTTCCTGTGTAAAAATCTTAATGAAAATGTTAAAGAGGATAGGGGCCCCCAAAACTGACCCTTGGGTCCCCATTTAAAAAAGCGTCCGTTTGGGATGTACCGTTAATTTTTCCCTTTGTTTTCTATCCCCGAGCCAGTTACTTACCCCCTTTCACACATTTTCCCAGTTAAGCTTCTCATTTTTTTACCAACCTTTTTTGTGGCACGTATCAAAATGCTTTAGAAAAATTAATAATGACATCCCGGCCTCACCCGTCCGTCTAGATGATTCCTCATAGAAGCTGATGAGTTAGTTGATGGGGGATCCTTCATGAACCCCTGCTGGACGGCGTTATCATTTTTTTTGGGATTCTCCGGATAGCATCTTGAGAAAACCTTCAAACTTTTACTTCAAACAGGGTTGCTTTGGCCTTAAGTTTCCTGGATCACTTTTGACCCTTTTTGAATTTTTGGCACCAATTTGCTTGCCCCAAATCCTTACATTGAGAGCGGTTGTTGCGGGGTGTGGCTTCCATCTATATGAGAACAGATGGGTGGCTCCATAGCTCTCTCCCTGCTTTCTATATTCCATCCAAGAAAGTTATACCATTGTGTGTATTCCTGGCGTGCCGCGACCCTCTGCTGGTCAATGGTTGAACTCTTTTCTAGCTGTTTTAAAGATTAGCATCACAACAGTATTATTCCTATAAAGTTCCACAGGATTACCATTGCTACTGTATGCAGAAGAGCCTACCTCTCATACTGTATTGATCTCAGCAGTCTACCCAAGTACCAATTTTATCCTTACACAATTTGCTTCTTTCCGTACCATGCCTTGAACTAATAACAACTCAGGATGACGGCCAAGCAGCAATGATTGCAATTCATTATAACTAATGCTGACAGTTGCCTTTTAGAACCCCTCAAAGCCCAAAGCGAAGGGGGACCAAGACTTTGGGAGGGGCGAACCTAGAGCTCCCTTATAGTCTGGGAGTTTTTGGCTGTATAGCTGTAGGTATTTAAGCTGAGGGTTTCAGTGTTTGCATAGTATATTTATTGTAAGTAGCTTTGAGCAAAGGGGCTAGGTTTTGAGAGGGCAGCTTAAAGTCCCTGCATTGTGCTTAGGCTCCTGTCTGTGTAGCTTAAAGTTATGAGCGGGGGGGGGGTGATATGAGAGGGAGGAGTGGCTGAAAGAGTTTACTGTGAGGAGGGTTTTGGTTTAGGTATAGATATAACTTCCAGTCTTCTTTTCCTCTTCCTCTTTCTCTCACCAAGATGTCAAGAAAAGATGTCCCTCCCACCAGCCCCTATTTTTAATGAATGGTCTGAAACTCGTGTTTAGCTATGATCTGTACAATGCTGAATGTATTATTGTATTGTTTTATGTTGACTTTATTATATGCCAGGTTTCAGACACAGTTATTATGATACTGATGAGTTACTTGTGTTGGCATTATCCATTTAAACCTAAGGGAAGGGCAGTCCTTCAGCCATGGTTCCCTAGAGGTTTCCTCCACAGGGGGGTTTTCCTCTCCCGAGTGCTGTAGGATGACTCCTAGTGAGTCTGGGATTTGCTGCTTGGTCAAAAAAAAAAAAAAAAAAAAATGAATCTTGGTATTAGAACCTGTCACAGCTTTTATGTTGCAGTTCCGGAGTCAGGTGGAAGTTGCAGGTAAAGTTATGGTGGAGTCATTTTGATTAATAGAGGATGTTAAACCTCATGGTGTGAAGAGGCTGAGCTTTGGTGTGGCCAGCCTTAAGGTAATGGTAATGGCATCCAGGGGCAGGCACAGTGTTTAATCAGGAGTAAGGATCTTCAGTAGGGTCATTGGTGCCGCTACAGTGTACTGGCTCTGCTAGTATGGCAAGCCAGAGCATGCCGCCCCTTTATGCTGTATGGCCAGGTACTGCCTGTCAGACAGCTGGGAATATCACACAATTGTCTAGCACTCCACCTGACTCCTTCCATATTTGTTGTACTTATGTGGTTTGAATAAAGCTGTGGCCATTTTGACACCAAAGAAGAATGAGTGCATTTATTCTTATGTTTGAACTGGGTACTAATTAGAGCGGAGGTTCATCCCATGTCCAAAAGTCATGTTGTTCTGCTTTTTCTACAATGGCGCAAACTAAAAATCAAAAAGCAAAGGGGAAACCTCTTTGCCTTACAGACTTTTTCTCCTAAGCAGAACGGATGGAAGCTGAATCTTCATTAACATCACTTTTCTCCTGCCAATGAGAAGATCACACAAAAGCCTTGAATGGAAGCTCCTTCCTCCGAGATTTGAGATTTGTCTTCTCAAAACCTGGCATTATTAGAATCTTTCCCTATCATGGATCAAGCAATTTCTCCATCCTTTCTAAAGGACATGATGTTGGCGCTCCACTCATCTATCCATTACTCCTTGCAATTCACTATATCTTCAATTACTACATCCATTGATGACCATGGTCACAGGGTCAACCATATACAAAGTAAAATGGGAGATTTTTCATCTGCACATAATGGCCTGGTAAATGCTCATACTTCACCTGAAGAAGAACTGGAAAGAATTAAAAATAATATTTTGGATTGAGAGAACGTACTAGGCATGAGGACCTCAAATTTAGAGGTATTCCAAAATCAATATATAATTCTGAACTCACCAGTAGTGATGAGCGAACGGTAAAAAATCTGAGTTCAAGTCAAACTCAAACACGAACTTCGAACCCCATTAAAGTCGAATGGGAGATTGATGTAACTAGGTTTAATTTTTTTATACAACAAGGTGAGAGGGAAGCTGTAAGTCAGCCGCGAACGACCTTAACTCAGTTTATGGATTCGTGGAACATCTTGAGAAGACAATTTGGTTCTAAAGAGTCACAGAAAAAAAATTAAAGAGGTCTTAAAATACTTCATTTCTTTCATTGGCTGAACTGAAAAAGAAAGGGACTGCATGGCTATACCGAGTCTTAGATACAGCGGGTGGCAAAGCTACTATGGGGCCCCTTTCCCATTGTGACCACATAAGAAGACATCGATATTGGAAATGCACATGGTAACTGGCAGGGAGATCCCCTATAACCTTTTTCAACGGGGCCCAGAAAACATGTCATTTTGTGGGTGGCAGCAAGTACATCCCAACAAGGCGCAACTAGCAGTTCAGCTGGCAGGGGTGTTATAGTGGGCTGAGGTACTGGTAGCCAGTGGCTGATGTCAAGTCAGCATTAACCGTTTCATGGCCACATAGCAGCTAAATCAAATGTGGCCCCAACATTACTAGTTCTATTGTGAACATATCACTGGGCCCTTTTTTGATTAGGGCCACTGAGAGGAGTATTGCCCTGTTGGCACCTCTGCCAGTTACCATGTGCCATTTCCTTTAAACATTAGTTTATTGGGAAATTTACAAATCTAGCGATAATGTATTAATCGCGCGAAATTTTATCTTAATGTCAATTGGTATCATAAATCAGTTAACATCTTACACCATAAGTAAGAATATAAAAAAGTATTTTAACAAAGAAAAATTGCTGCCCGTACACAAAGAACAGTCCCCGGGTATTACAATTACAGATATAGTTGCACCGTTATCTTAATGAATCACAGTTATTATGGCAGAATTACATTTAATGAGCAGAATCTGGAAGAATAGAATAAGCCTGGTTTCCATAATGTTTGTTTTTTTGGACTCACTTGGGGAGGGGAGGGTTGGCGAGCTTCATCTACAAAGGCATGTTTTGGTTAATTCTGTTAATTATATCGGGGTGCACTGGGGATTTGAGGAGATTTCATAGAAAACGTTTGCTGTACGAGTTGTGATTAACGCATGAAAGTAATATTGACCTTAGAGATCTGGGGATTGAGGAGAGACCTATGGTCTAACACTGCCATTTCTGGTATGTGGGGTCTACATCGGAAGCCGGGGTTGGTAATCCTGGAGATTCGGCGAAAAAATCCGTTTCAATTGTTTCTTAATATATGGACATCCCCACCAGGCATGTAGAAGAGTTCCCGGTTGGCCACAGTTTTTCCAGCACAAACTTGAGTTAACTGGGGTGATAGGGATAAGCGGGGAAGGAGGGAGGGTACCATCTAAGGTGAATTTTCGCGCATGGTCTTACAGATGTTTCAGGCTTTTAGTAAGCTGCAGTGGGGCTGATTGGGCTTCAGTCCATTGTTCTTGGGACAATGTGTTCGAATAGCGTCCTTCTCCTCATTTGAGGCATGGTAGGAGGGATTTATCACATGTCTCGTTGTTCGTAAGTGTCATCTCGATAGACCAACTCGAGAGGCCTTTTACATAACCTCTCTTTTCTCCGACAATAAAAATATATGAAAAATCTGGAGGAGCAGAGGGAGTCAACGGCAAAGTGATGGACTGTATGAGATGTCGTAATTTGAAGTATTGGATGAAAAAGATGCCCCGGACGCTTCACTAGGACCCCGGGACGTATGATCTTAAATAAGGGATTTAGTCCCCACCATTTTCATTGTAAATAACTGATCTTAACGATATTAAGGTTTAGGTGTTGACCAAGAACGTGGTCGAAAAATTATCATCCAGCACCTGAGAACGTCTAAAGGACATTGCTCCTCAGCGGGGAGAACCCAAGAGTTAGGGTACAAACATATTTCTCCATAGCGGCAAGGAGAATCTGCAACAAGACTGCCAAAGGGGGTGGGTTGGAGGTGGGGCACCCAAACATGGCCTTTAAATGAGGCTGACTATAGCATGTTGTGGATTGTAAAAGTGTTTACAATTCTGCCTCGTTAGTTGCGGGTTTATTAGACCAAAGGGGGAGAGCTTCAATGTTCATGAAGAATAGCGACATTTTAAGCCTTTGTAGATTTTGGGCACTGACTAGCCCGCCCTTTCTGAGTATTATGAAACATGAGGTTTTGTTTTACTCTCGCTTTTTTACCGTTCCATATAAGTTGGATAGAAAAGACGTTGGAGTCGAGACAGATTATTTGGCGGAAATGTTATAGGGGTTCATATCGGGAAATGATTAAATGAACTTGGGAAGGAGAGACATTTTATGACATTAATTCTACTATCTAGAGAGATGCTGTTAGTCTTCCTCTTTTATTTCTTTATGAGTTCATCATATATAAGATCGAAATTCTTAGCCAATGTCATTTGCGCGGGAGTTGGCGTAACCTTAATTCGTATGTAGTCAATTGAGGATTGAGCATGAGGGTAAAGCCAAAATGTTCCTAGTGACATGAGTCTGTGCATGAGGACGTTGTTGATTGGGAAGACTACAGGATTTAGATTTATGTATTTATAAATGTGAGAGACTTTTGAAAATTCTTGTTTGGGTATCCAAAATAGCGGGATTGAAGAGTGAAATCGGATGCAATTAATATGACGGTCGTCGGCGTATAGACTTATTTTATGGTTGTGCTTGGGTTATTATACCAGAATGGAGGGGTTGTTCCTGATTTTTTCAGCTAAAGGTTTCAATACAAAGAGAATAAATAATTTGAGGAGAAGGGGGGGGGAGAGGGGGCATCCATGACGTGGTACCATTAGTCAAGTCGAACTGGAGGGCAGGAGGAAGCCAGAGGTAAGCACTGCGTAGCGGGACGGGGGAAGAGTAGTAACGCTATGGATACTAGGATAGCAGAAATCAGAAAAGCAAATTTTTGATTCAGCGTTTAGTTCCAGTTATTTCCAATTAAACTCTGTCGAAGGCTTAGTTCGGCGTCCAATGAAAGAAGAGTTACATTAGAGTAGGTTCCTGCTATCTGTACGAAGTATAATATACGTTAGTGGCATCTCTCGTTTGTCTACCTGGTATAAAATCAGTCTGATCTTTATGAATGATGAAGAGGGAGAAAGGAGCTAAGTCTGGTGGCTAGAATTTTAGCGGTATATTTTTTGATCCGTATTTAGTAGCGATATCGGTCTATAATTAGCTTACTTTGTCTTCGCCTTACCCGGCTTGGGTATCGTGGTTATAATCGCTTGAAATAGTTCTTTAGGGGTTTAGAGGTTTGTGCTATTATCTTTAAAATTGATTAGTCATGAGGGAGCGAGAATCTCAGAATATATGGTAGGCTAAATCATTCGAGATCTCGATCCGGCCCAAGGGGCTATGTTCAGCTTAATAGATCTTAATTGTTTTTTTGTATTTTGGGATGGAAAAAGGGTATATTTCACGGGATGCTAATTGGAAGCATCTAATTTAAGTTAACTGTACCGAGGATAGAAAGGCGTTGCTATCGTCATTGACGGGGGCTGGAAGTCTCCTCCATCTTGAGGTTATTTATTTTCTGAATAAAATGCGACAAATTGGTTGACATATATCTATGGGATTTCCTAATTTTTCTTATCATTAGGTGTGCGTTTTAAGTAGCTGGCTCCAATTTTGGATGAAGCGAGTTTGCTGTATTGTAATTCTTTCTGGGCGAGCATTTTGGAGGGGCGATTCCCTTGTATTTAAAACTGCCTACATTTGGATTTAGCTACGTATTTCTCATGTTGTTGGCAGGTTGGAGATTGCGAAGGTCATTTTTGTAGTTTGCTTTAGGTGTGATTTATTAACAAGGGATGGGGTTTGGTTTTGAGTTTTGTCCTCTGCTGTCTTAATCAGGTTGAGCAGATATCTAATCGCTTGGCTGTTATATTCTATTTTGCAAAGACTAGCCATTTGGATGAAAATACCTCTTTTAAATGCTTTATGGGCACACCATAGGGACGTTGGAGAAGGAACTGAATTTTATTTCACTCTAAAAAATCAGCCAAAGAAAATTGCCTTCAAGTAAGAGACGTTTTTGGGGGATTTAAGGGAAAGTTATTCATACTCAGAGATGGCGGATGAGACGCGGTGGGATCAAATATGAGGTGAGTGCGAAGGGTTATTCGGAGCATGGTCACAGAACATGTGTATGGGCCCTATTGCTGATCAGATACTGTGGATAGTATCAATTTTTTATGTCTCCAGGAGAGAGATCTTATTCGGGGTGTGTACTAAGTGTGGTATTTAGAAAAAAAGGTGAATTCTTTTCAGTTGTATGGAATATATCTTCTGATGATCATGTAGCTCTTTCTTCAAGAGTTAAGGATTTTAATTCTTTGGAGGGAGGAGCCCCCTGGTTTAGTCTAATCTATCGACCATCCATATACAGTATTTAAACTCTCCACAATATAATATGCGCACCCTTCTCACTGCTTGGATCTTGTGCTCGGTTAAGCCCACGGGTCCCTGCTATGGATCGCAGCGTGCCCGTTGGTCGGTTGTGTCCCGGCCGCTGTTGCGACATACACTGGTGTCCCATGTCTCTTTGAACACACTGTACCTGGGCTCTTCCACTCCTGAGGCCTCACCACCTTGTGACTTCTCCAGCTTCCTGGATCCTGTGCGCACACGTGCTCCTTCTTAGGGGCAGGGGGTAGGCCGCGTCACTGCACCACATTAAAAGGAGTCAGAGTTCCTTGCCGGCCTCCCAGTGACTGTAACTCTGGCATACATAAGGGATCCTCCTTCTTCACTCTATGTCGTTCGTTGTTGTCTTCAGCACAAGAGCTTGACCCCTTGGTGCTGCATTGCTGCTGTTCTTTTCATAAGTTTCTTAGTTATTGGTTCCTGTCCTTGGGACATCTTGCCGCTGCACCAGCCTGCCTACCTGCTGTACATCTGCACCTGCTGGACCTATACTGCTTTCCTAACCTGGGACTGGGTGATACGTTCACCAGCTCACACCTGCACTGAGCATCGTTTATCATCCTCCAGTGTCCAGCCTTCCAGACCTGCACTTCGTGCTAACCCCTGCGGGTGGGTATTACCATAGCTTGCTGCGGTGGGCCCTGCGTGATCCCTTGTTCAGGTGTTTTCTGGCTGTGTGGCAGGAAGAAATCGTTAAGTACAGAACTGGACCATCAATATGAGATCCCGCGGATCATGTGACTTTGCGGACCTGGTAGCTGTGGTTGAACCGTCTTGGTCGCCACTGGAGCAATTGTTCCGTTTGTTGCAGACCATCACACCACCGGTCTGGAACGAAGTCATGTCTGCACTGGCCTCTACACCTGCTCCACCCACCTGCTGTGTCCGCCTCCTGCTGCCATGTCCCAGTCCTAGCATGCACCTGCTTGCCTGCACGTTATTCTGGAGACACCTCATACGTGTAGCGGGCTTCATTTATTCATCGTTGCACAATCCATTTTCGAGGTTCTGGCCCACCAGGTTTTTTTTGACCGTGCCATGGTTCGGCCTTAATCATTAGCATGCTGTCAGGTGAAGCTCTTTGGCCTGGTTCACCCCGTGGGGAGTGAGGGGATCCGCTGACCAGGGATACCTCCAGGAGTTCCTGAGTGCCTTTAGGAGAGTACCTTCGAGCTACCTGGGCGCAACACATATGCTGCTTTCATCGCTACTTCGGTTCTCAGGGCGGATTCTACTGTGCGGTCAATATGCCATCCAGTTTCGTTCACCTGGCTCTGAGCTTGCATGGAGACCTTATGAGGCCCGCGTTGCTCCTTCATGGGGGTGGCCACTCGAATGGACGCATTAAGGACGAGTTGGCTGGTCGTGGACCTTACCCACCACATTGGCACGACCCACATCATAGCTGTTAGGCTACCCGCGGATTCGTACATCCGTTAGTGTGAGAGGGAGTTGAGCTACGCCAGCTGCCAGTGGTCACCCGGGCCTCACAAGCCTCCACGCTCTGTACCTTGAAACCACGAGCCAAACCTCGCATGACCACATGCGTTTTTCCGCATAGATGAGCTATGGATGGTCAGAACCGCACTCATGCTCACCACAGAGGACACGCCGTCCGTCGACGCAGTTTAAAACCTTGCCTGTACTGCGAGTGGTTCCCGTCATTTCTCTAGAAGAACTGCCAAGTCCGGCCCAGCTGCGCCCGGAAAACCTCAGAACCATGGGGTTGTGGGTGTAAGTTACCATGATTAACGGTGTGCTGCTCCACGTTTTGACCACTCTCAGTCACCCTACGTTTTTCTTCTGTTGCTGCTGTCTGCAAGTTGCCTGCTATTCTTGGACTCCGGTCTTCCGAGATATTCATCCATCGTCCTAGACTCTGGCAGAAGTTCTGCCTGCCTGTTTACACGTCTGGAAAAACCACTCGTTTTTATCCGTTAACGGGGAGATCTGAAGGCGCCAGCCAGTTCCGATCCCCTGCCTGATGTCTATACAAATTGGTGGTTACCACCAAGAGGACATATCCTTCACGTCTGCCAAGTTCTTCTGCTACAGTCTTGCTCGAGAGCTTAACTTGGTTCCAGCTTCGCTGTCCCAGATCCTGGATGCTGAACGGGTGAAGTCGTCCAATGGGGCAAGCAGTGCACACTCTCACTGCCTCAAGCGACGCCCATCTGGAAGCAGCCCTGAACACCCGTTTCTCTGTCCGTTGGTTCTGCTGTTGCCGATGGAAGAACATTGTGTGATAGAAGAACCTTTGGTCTGTAAGACACCTTGACTCCCAACCCACCCCTCCCCTGACTACTGTTTCTGCTTCTCCCCAGGTCCAAGAAAGTTACCAGGGACTCTCTGGATCACTCCTCTGACGACAGTTCTGGGGATACCGAGGTGGTGGTGGTTACCCATAGCCGTTTTATGTGGGGGTAACCCGGCTAGCTCCCGGAGGGGAGGGCCTTATGGGGAGGGGGGAGGTACTGTCACGGTTTCACGCTCCTCGGTCCATGCTATGGACTCGCAGCGTGCCCGTGCGGTTGTGTCGCCGTCCGCTTCTGGGGAAAACCCCTGGTGTCCCTGGCTTTTTGAAAACCCCACCTTTTCCTGGCTCCTTCCACCCCCTGGGGCCTCACCCCCTTGTTCCTCCAGTTCCCTGGCATCCTTGCGCACACGTGCTCCGTGGGGGGCCCACGCGCGCTTCCCCTGAAACCACTTTTAAAGGGAGTCATGTCCCCTTGGCCCCGCCCGGTGACCTGTAACCCGGGTTACCTAAGGAACCCCCTTCCCTTACAATGTCGTGCTTTTGTTGTCTTCAGCACAAAGGGGTTTGGGCCCCCTTTTGGCTGCCCCCCTTTTGTTTTGCGGGTTCTATCATAGGTTCATACGTCTTTTGGGTTTCCTTTGGGGCCCAGGCCGCTGGAAACCAAGCCTGCCTCCCTTTGCTGTAAATTCTGCACCTTCCGGCCTTTAACCTGCTCCCTTTCCGGGACTGGGCTTTCTTCACCAGCAACCCTGCACTAGCTTTCCTTTTTTAAAAAACCTCCAGGCCAGCCTTCCAACCTGCACTTCGGCTCCCCCCTGGGGTAATTACCATCTCTCCCTGCGGGGGGCCCCTGCGGACCCCCTTTTCCCCAGGACGTTTTCGGGCTGTGGGCCAAAAAAACCCCTTTTTTACAATCCGATACCCTTTCTTTTGAAGGATATTTTTGTTTGGAGTTAGGTGCGATAAGGAAAACCAAAGTAAACTTTTTTAGAGTTTTTTTAAACCAAATCAGTAAAAAATATCCCCCTAGGGGTCTGTGAGGGTTGGGTAATTTGGAAACTTTAATCGTTTTTTTTAAATCAAAATTGCTACCCCTGCTTTCTTTTTTTTTCCCATGGGGCCTGAAAGATTGGGGGGAAGTGCCCGATTACGGAGTATAGGGGGCATGGCCTAGAAGATCGTTTTTTTAAGACAAAAAATTTCCGCTTTTAAGTCAAAGGGTTTTCCTTCCAAAAAACCGAATTTTTTTTTTTTTTTTTTTTTTAAAAGGGTTAAATTTTAAAACCCCTTTTACATTGTGAGACTTTAATTTAAAATCGCCGGGGCCCAGGAGAAAGGAGGGGGAAAGCTATGAGTAATTTCTATATGGGAGCCATGAGGGAGAAAAAAGGTGCTTTTTAAAAAACCAAACGATTTTCCCTTTTTTCCATTCCCAAAGAAAACTTACAAAATAACTAAAAAAAAGCAATAACTTTTTTGCATTAGATTACCCTTTTAGTGAAAAAATTTTGGGTGGAGGCAGCCCGCCTGAAAAGAGAAAGGGAAAAAAAAATTTCCACCCGGGAAATTTTTTAGGGAGATCAAAACTCCGGGAGGAAGCTCCATTAAAAAATTAAGGACCCCAAAGGGGGCAAACAGATTCAAAAGCAGTTACCAGGGGAACTCAGATTACCGACCCTGTTTCTGACCCGGGATTTAAAAAAACCCCAACCAAAAGGGGGGTTTTAAACCCATTTTTTGGCGAGCTTGTTCCTTCCGAACTGGACTGGTCTCTGAATTAGGGTTTCAGACCCCATTGCCTTAGATCCGGGAACTTGCTTCTTCCGGTTTTGGGGCGAAAGAAAATTTTGGGGTTTTCCCAAACCTTTAGAAAAAGGATTTTTCACAGGGAATCCCCCAAGGGATATGCAATGCCTCTTTTCCTGGGGGTTTTTTGTATGGGGGTTTGGAAATTGCGTTTTTGGGGGCATCATGGTGGTGCGGATGGGTTCCGGGGGAACAAGGAGGGGCTTGGAATTTTTCCGGGTAAAGTTTCCTTTCTTTCGTAGGGCCCGCAGAAAATCCCCTTGATAGGGTTAAAATGGATGGGGAGCGATAGTGTCACGTGGGACCTTTTTTGGGGGGGGCTACGGGGTTTGGGGGTTTATTCGGAAAAATTCAGCCCGATTATGAGGTCTTTGGGCTTTTGCAGTTGGGGAGGGGGAAAGGGGCCCTCAAATCTGTCAAGAACGCATGGGATGAAACCGGGAAAGGGCAGATTCAGGGATGCCTCTATTACGGAAATTTTGCCTCCCCGATCTTCCTCTAGGGGCAAAACCCTTTTTTGATAACGCTTGGGCTTCTTCTTTTAGGGGATCTTGGCGCTATGAGGGGAAATTTTGGGGGTTTTTGCAAATCCGACCCTTTGGCTATATGGGCAGTTCTAGAGGCCCAAAGGGTTTGGAAAATTTTTTTAAGGTCTGAGATCATCTCCTTAAGATCCGCCGGGAGACTACAGCGGAACGAAGAGAACAGACGTTGAAGTTTGGGAAAGTGGTAAGAGGTTGAGAGTCTTGATCTTCACAGTGTTCCAGATCACTGAATCCGCTCTTAAAGAAGTTGAGGGCGGTTGAGAGGAGAATTGTAGACCCTTCTTTGATTTGTTTCATTTTGGGGCATTGGCGAAAAAATCAGGAAGCTTGGTAGGGTGGGTTTTGGGATTTTTTCTTTGGGGTTTTCCACCCATATTAATAGAGAAGGAGAAGCCAAAAGATGTGGGGGGTTTTAAAGGACGCGAGTGATTTTTTTTTTTTTTTTTTTTGGGGTTTGGTATCTCCCACCAACAGGTCTACCGCAGGAAGGAGATTGTGCAGGTGAGATGTTGAGTTTAATTTTATCCTCAAGAAGGGGTTTGGAGAAATGATGGTGCTCAAAAGCAGACAATGTAGGGTAGTTATGTACCCAAGAGCTCTTTGGGTTCAACACAGATAAACCCCAGATTTCAGGGGTTTATATATGGGAGACAGATGGCTGGCGTCTGTCTAATTAGGTAGGTAAGGGTTTTGGTTGGTTAGTAGAGCACCAAAGGGATGTCCAGTTTAGATGAGGCAAAGTTGTGCCACAGTAGGACCCAAATATAAAGAATATAGAGAACTGCCCAGAGCTGGGAGCCCCCCAGAATGAGTGAACTAGAGAAAAACAGCTTGAGATAGCTGCTCCTTATGTGTCAGTTTGTTCAGTAAAGTAGAAAGCACCCCAGTGTTTAGTGAAGGAGACCTGACCTCCAGGAAATGTTAAACTACGGTATTTCCCGGGTTATGCTTGACTCTGTACTGGTGCCTAAAGAGGGGGAGAGGGACTTACCCTCTCTGTGATGCTGCTGGGGATAGGGTGCTTTCAGCTTTATCTATGTCGGTGTGGAGCGGTATGAAGCGCTCCACACGCAGCTGCCCCTGGGGAGGGAAAGCTGTCGGGTTATGTGAAGACCGGAGCTTCGGCCCCCCCTCAACTCACCCAGCCGCCGGGCAAGGAGTGAAAGGTTGAGGCTTTTGGAGTCGGTTTACAGCAGCGGAGGTGTCCGGTGCGCTCAGGGAGGGCCCGAGGTGTGTTCTGGCCGTTACCTTAATTAGGGCGGATTGACTTTTTCAAGATGGCGCCGGAGCCCAGCCGACCGGGCGCAATTCACAGCTACAGGCGGCGGGAGTGGAGGACTAAATTTGGGGCAGGTCACTGATCCGGGCGCCCCAAAACCAGAGGGGAGCTGGCTATTGCGTCGGACCAGAGCAACGCGCAGTTCAACTCCCTCAGCCGCAAGTGGAAAGGAACGGGAGTTATGAGTGAAGTAAGGCACAAGATGCGGAGGTTCCCGCGGATTCAGGGAGGCCGGAGATCCTGCTGCTTAAATCTCAGGAATTAAATCTGTTATCTGGGCTCATTCAGCACCGCTGGAAGCAGCGTCCTCTCAGGCACTTAGGGAAACGTTTCGGAGCTTTCTGTGCTCTTTTTTTGGCTTAGTAGAGCCGGTTCTTTGGAGTTCAATCCAGGAGCTTACCCTCCACGCGTCTTATCTCATCCCCTGCTCAGGCCACGCCCCCACCATGTGCCATTTCCAATACCGGTGTCTTCTTCAAATGTGCCTGTGCGCCTAAATGGAGATCGCATATGCGTACAAACACTTCAGCGCACCTCCGTGTATACAAGAGTCCTTGTATTTGAATTATATCAATATAATTTGAATTATATCAATGTGGGGATCCATGTTTGTTGTGGTTCTTTGTACACATTGAGTCCACGCAGGTGCGCCAGAGTTCTGTACGCATGCGCAGTGGTTTGAAGAGAACGCTGAATTCAACAGGCGAGCACTGACAAGTTTGATTAACCTCTCAGAGCTACCAGTGCTAGGGTGAATACCTTGAATAGGATGTGATGTTTATTCGTGATATTTAATTACCTCTTAACATATTTGTATTCTACATAGTGGGTTGGAGATTAGGGCACATATTTGATAGGAGCTCTGTGATAGGAGCTTTGGACAAGTGGGTGGTGAATCTTGGTGATATTTTAATGGGATTTCACTTCACTTATCTGGGGGTGTTTGAAAGGGAAACCATTCCTGTTGGCACACTAGCCTGTGACCTCATTTTCTGGAAATATGTTTTCCCTGCCTTGCCTTTGTTTACCCACTGAGGAGCTCGATTAAGCTAGAGCAAAACGCGTGTGAGGAGCCAATTTTTCTATCTCTGGTAGTGTATTTATTAGGGATAATAGATCAGGGAAGATCAAGTGATAGACCTGTGGGAACGTCCTTATCAGGACGCTATCACCCGCTAGGGTCACTTTAGGATATTCTCTGTATTTAGGGATAGTAGTAAAAATTGCACATACTCTCTTTTCCAAGGATTTGGAATCAATAGAGATTCATACTCCAGGGTGTACGTCTACTCAAGATTGTGGGACCAGACTGAATATATACAATTGTCCTGGGACATATGTCTATCAATGGTTGGTGAGTCCAAATCATTGTGTATAGGTTTTTTTTTTTTATTAATATGATTAGCAAAAGTTAGGTTCTGTAAAAATATAACAACAACGGTCATGCTGACAATGACATCGTCCTGACTGACCATTTTGGTGGCCTCTTCAAAAACTGTTAAGGATGGTGCAGGGACCCTTCACCTGGATTCACTCTCTATGGGTCAACACCCCAAGGTGCGCACCACTGCTTGTCAGGCCATGCGACACTTCATACTGCATGATGGCAATATGATGCTGCCACAATCACTGGAGCATGTGGAGGGTGGAATTCCAGCGTGTTGTCACATAACATATCAGACAGTTGACGGAGAGGTCCAGATGATGCTGCAACACTGCCAGTCATGCTGAAGCAGGGTGCGAATGCTGGAAGTGTGAGCTTAGACCTCGAGCCTTCCTCAGCAGACAGTCAAGACCTTGAGAAATTTCTGTACAACCAAGTCCATGATGTGTGCCAGGCAAGGGATGTGTGTAAGTCTACCAGTCCTAAGGGCAGCAGGGAGATTTTTCCCATTGTTGCACACCACCTTGCCTGGTGCCAGGTTCTTAACACTCAGCCACTGGTCGGTCTGAGTGCGCAGAGCCATCCACAGCTCTTGACCTGTGTGTTGATGGTCTCCAAGACAGATTAATTTGAGCATGGCCTGGTTTCTCTTGGCACGTGATGTTACCCATCGAGGTTGAGGATGTGGACTCTGCATCATCCCAGCACTGTGCAAGAGTGTCTGCCGAGCCAGAGACCCACCACCATCACCAGAGACACTGTTATCCACATAACTCACCCAGTGAGCAGTCAGTGAGATGTAACACCCTTGACCATGCTAACTAGTCCATGTGTCTGTAGTGAGATGGACTTTGGTGGACACAGATTAGCCATATGCGATGGATTTTTTTCTGACACATGACTGAACAGGGCAAAGACGGCTTTTCAGGAAAAGAAATGTCTGCTCAGCTTTTAATATTGTGGGCATACCAGGGACATGACGAGGTGGAACCCATCTGTGTCCAGCAGGTGGAAAGGTAACATTTCCAAGGCCAACAGCCTGGCAATATCAACATTCAGGCTTTTGGCTTTGGGATTGTTGGAGTGAAAGCACAGTAGGCTGGCTGGTGGACTGGATGCTGTATGGCATGCCGGTCACAGTGGTGGAAAGGGAAGGTGTTGGCTGTGTTGCTGGTGGTGAAAAACGGAAAACATTTGTCAGGGGGGGGTGGTGCTTTCATGCTGCTTGGGCACATCAGAGAAGGATCACTTGAAGTGGTGGGGGAGGAGGGTAGCAGGAGGAGGCAAAAGATTCACAGGTTTGGAAAACCCCAGGGTTTGGGTTTTTTTTTTTTCTTCAATTTTATCCTCCAGAAATTTCTGCTTTACAAAAATGTCCCCATTCTGCTCAGGGGTGCGTAAATTTTTATATTCTTTCCTCAAACTGGGGAAAAAGCAAATTGGCAATGACTATGGGCAAATCTGAGGCTTGATCCAAAATGATCCTGGACCTCTTCGACTGTGAAAACCTAGTAGTGGTTTTCCCGATGACACCCTGACCACTGCTGGCAGAGAAATGTTTCTGAGGCCGGACCTGCACTGACATACCCCCCAAATACCTCCTCTTCCTCCACTGATTATGCTTGTTTGCTGTGGGGGAAAAGCCACATTGGATCCGCAATGTCATCAATCATCATCACAGATGATTCTTGTTTTGACTTGTACATCCTAAGGCGGGTAGAAGCCAAAACCTGCGAGACACCGTTCCGCTCATATTTCTGCCGAGGGACAGCTTCCTTTCAGCGCCTTGGGGCATCCGATTGGCTCACAGCAGACAAAATCATCTTCTTTGGCCCCTTTTTTTGAAATGCCTTCTGACTGCAACAGCATTTTGCCCCATAAAAGAGGTTTTCAGAATAGGATTATCTAGAGGGGTTTCTGTATATTGGTGACATTTGCCATGTTTGCGGGGTTGGATGATGATACTAAAGGGGCGAATCGATTCAAACGAAGGGGAATTGTTTAGAATTTCAGGAAAAACTTCGGTTGGGAAAACGAAGTGAACTTTTGGGGTATTCGGGGTTTGAAGAATGTGTTTTTTGATTGTAAAATGGCTGCGAGCACGGGCGCTTACATGGGGAAAAGCCCCCCCTGGGAGGAAAAAGGGGAAAGCTGCATGACTGTGCAAGTTGGCCCAAATTCAGAGACCGGCGGGATTCTGTGACGTCACCGCCCTATATAAAAAACCCAGCGCGCTGGGGGCTACACCCCCTCTCAGTACGCGGGGAAAGGTGCGCTGGGGTAAAAGGTTTTTTGAAGAACTATTTTTTACCACGATTTTGTGGGTGTCCAGTTGTCTCAGAGACTGTTCCTAAATTTTCTATTTTGATTTTTTTGGGGTTAGGATTGAAATCCAGTGGCGCCCATCACTGCATATACTTCAATACCCAAAGTGGGGATCTAAGCCATTTCCCCTGTTTAATTAAAAAAAACAGCTTTTTTTTACAAAAAAAATCCACTTCTTTTTTCTGCTTCCCCAATTCTATTGCCCCAATTTACATCCGGGGGTTTTAATTTTTAAGCGTTTGTTTTGTGGTGTGCTGACAAAAATAAACCGTCTTTTTCAACGCCAAATTTAAAATTTTTTTTTGGTAGCCTAATTCACAAGCAAAAGTTAATTACAATTTATCTCTTGTTGTGGGCGAAAAAAAAATACCCCATTGTAACACGCTCAAAGTACTAGTTTTGGGGGGCCAATTCTATTGCGCTTTTCACCCGGGGGTTTTATTAACGTTGTTTTGTTTTTGTGCTGAAAAATTAAACCCGTTTTTTTTCAACACCAAATTATACATTTTTTCTTGTGCAAATTCACAAGCGAAGGTTAATTAAGCCGTTTGTGCTTTTACATTTAGTAAAACACCAGTGCTTGAAAAAGGTTCCATACAAGTAAATTTTCCGGGCCATTGTGGAGCGCAATTTATATCCAAGGGTTCCCAAGCTTTTTACGGGGTCTTTGGAGCAAAAACAGGGTGTTATTTATCATTACAGATTTTTCATCAACAGTGTCTGTACTTTTTAGAAAAAAACAGTATGTCAGACAGGAGGGGGGAGGCTCTTCACCTCGGGGGCAGGGGCCCAAAAACATTTCTGAAACGGGCCCGGTCGCACCCAAAAGCGGGGGGTGGAAAAGGTGCAGCAGGGGTCACTCGGTGAGGCCAAAACTGCCGCTGTCTTTAGGGGGCCGTTTGTTTTTCAGCAACCAAGGGTTCTTGATTGGTTGCTGGTCTTCCTTTTCCTCCCAGGTGAACTGAGACCCCAGCCAAGTGGGGTGGGAACCCTCAACACAACACTTTTTGGGCAGGGCCCCGGGGGAAACGGGGTCAGGGGCCCCCTCACCTGTCCTCCCCCCTCTGTCCCATCATTCCCCTCAGCAGGGATCTATTTTGGGGCTGGGTCGCCCCCACTATATAGCGAGGATGAACAATTTGAGGGGGGCATCAGCAGCTACTTGGCAGCGAAGAAATGGGGCCCAAATTTCCCCCAGCTTCTTGATAGGGGCAAAGTAAGTTGTGGAGAGTGGCAGGGGAGGTCAGTGGGGGGTCAGCCTGGTTTAAACCAAGACGGTGTGAGGAAGTTGCGATGAAAACAAAAATGATGAAAAAGTAGGCCGACCCATTTTGGGAAAGCCGGGTAAGCAAGGGCTTCATCATCGTCAGGAAAGAGGGGCCCAGCTTGGGCCGTCAGGCGCGGCGCCCCCAAAAGGGGGTTGTGTGGCCGTGAGTCAGCAGGTAGCAGCGTGGAGGTCGGGACCAAGCAGCCCGGGGGTAAAAACCCGCTTCGCAGGCCCCAAAGACAGTAGGGGACAGGGGTTTCAGAAAAGGCAGCGGCGGCCCCAATAGTATCAGTGCGGGCGGTGGGGGGTTAAAATCATATCGGCGGTTGGCAGTTTTTTGCTAAGAAACGGGGGAGGAATAGGGGTATAGTAGAATCTGTGGGCAGAAAGTGAAGCGGGCCAGGGAGCTAAGTTGGCACAACGGCCCTGCGTCAACACATGCACGCCCTTTTCCCGGTGGCCTGGGAGAAACGGGCTCAGATTGGTGGTCCCCCTGCGCTCCCGCAGCAGCAGCGGCCATGGCACGCATCCCCTTTCAGCCGTCAAGGCCCCAACCCACCCTCAAAAGGCAGCTGTTTCTCTTTGACTCCTCCCCCGGTCAGTTCCCCCTGCCCCTCGTACTCATGGGGCGCATCGTTCGAGAGGCGATTGAAAGAACAACATATGCGTCCCAACCATCCTAAGGTGCAGCAGTGACGTGCCCTGCCAAGTTGTTGGTACTGCAGTCCCTCCCTTTCCAAAAGGTGGGCCTTTCCCTTCAGGAACTAAAGGCTTGTGCGACCGAGATGGAGAGTTCCAAGCCGTAATTTTTTTCCAAAAAGGGAGTACCAGACTTTAAAAAATTGTAGAACAGAAAGGGGTCAGTCCTTGGGTTATCGGTTTGTTCCAAGGTAACCCGGCAGCGCGGGCGTCTGGAGCTTAAATACGGGAGGGCCGTAATGTCCTTTTAAGGCCCAGGGTTAATGGCTTCCTGCCCAGGCACACAACAAATTGGAAGGGGGCTTTCTCCCCCACTTGCAAACTGCGCTCCCGCGCCAATGTCCGCCTCCCCTCCTTCCCCACCACCACCATCTCAGCCTCCACAAATACTGCTCCCTCATACCCATGTGAGGCACAGCGGGGGTCAGCAGTTTACACCTAGCTTCCTCGGCGAACGAATCCCCCAGGGGGGAACTGCCCGCGTCATGCAGCAAGAAACGGGGTGTGTGGCTTTCTCCGCCCAACTGCAAACGGAACCATGGTGCGGAAATGGGGGGGAAAATGGTTCCCCGCGCTGCACCGGGGGGGATGGGCAAGCCCCTGAGGCCACGGGGGTTAATTGGTTGTAAAAAGGTTCCTGAAAATCTTCCCCGATTTCAGAACATTTGAAAATGGCCCGGAAATGTGCAGCACTTTTTCCTTCGACAAAACCAGGAACACCCTCCTGGTTGCAGCGGCAGAACGGCCCCCCCAAACGCTCTGATATGCGTGTTTTCCCCCCCTGGGAAACCCGCCTCACTGTTGGACCGATGTTGAACAGAAAAGGCCCTTTTAAAGATTTTTTGTGTCCCGGGGAACAGAAGTACTCCCCGTGTAATTGATGTCAGCCAGTGGCAGCTCATGGTGACACCGCGTTGTTGAGGCCATTCGAGGGGCCCCGTTATTTTTCGCCCAGGACTACGGTGAATAAATCAATCCATTTTTCATGTCCCAACAGATGCTGAAAAATCTGTCTGGGCGGGGAAAGGGGATGTGGCGATAAAATCTCGGGCCACATGAGTCCGGTTTTGGGGACTGAAATGGGGAGGGGGGGGGAGGAGGACATTGGGGCAGAAGCATTGTCTGGGGAAATGAGTGGTTTTTACCCAGGTGACAAAGAGGGGGAGAAAGGACAGGGGGAGGAGGTGGTTTGGGGAGAGGAAGACAGGGAGATGAACCCAAGCAACCTTGGGAGTATACGTGGAAAAGGAGGCAGGGACCCCCGGAGTCACTTTTGGAGAAAGTCCCGCAGCATGCTTATTTGCCTGGCAGTGACAAAACCCCCAAAAGTCAGCATCCCGGGCTGAGGGTTTACTTCGGCTCTCCACCCTATTGGACCCTCGTACGGTTTCCCAAAAGGGAGCCTTTTTCCAGCTATTTAGAGGGGAAAACAAACTCAAAACTATAGGGAAACCTCCGTAATCAAGTTGGCCGCTGCCCTTGTGCGGGATCGCCCTCCCGACGGTCTGCCGGGGGGTTCCTCGCGCTCAGTACTACTGCGCGGGTGCTGGGGGAAGGTGGGGGGGTAGGACAGTACCCTCCATCAGCGTAACAAAATCTGGATCACAAAAGAGCAGTTCCTTCACCCCCTAGTGAGGAGGGGAGTCCACCGCAGCGAGCAGGGCATGGGGGCATTCCCTGAACCAACAGGTTGGGCCCCCCCCACTTGGGGCGCACCTGCCACCCCAGTTAGAAGATCCTTGGCCCCACGGGGCAGCCAAACTGGATGTGGGCCGAACGCCCCAGTTTGCGTGGAGAAGTGCCGCCCCGGCCCGTATGTTGCTCAGGCGGGTGTTAATGCGGGGGGGGCCATCGTTACCCCCAAAGGAGAACCCGCTTTTTCCACGGAAATGTTGAACGACTGACCCTTTTGCAAGTAATCAGGCGTGGGTGGCCGGATTTCCCACCCCAATGTTAGGCGTCATTGGGGTTTAAACTACCTGCCTAGCCCCCATTCTGATCCCCCCACCCCGCCTGATGCCACACTCTGCTATTTTTTCCATCTCCTACCACCGTCTTTTCCAGGGGGTATTGCCCCCACCTCAACACTCTGTCATTGTGGGCCACCATGTGTCATGCTGTGCTGCTGTTTTTTGCTGTTGCCCCTGACATCCCACACTGGTCATTTTGGGCCCCTTTCGGCCTGGTTCTGTTTTGCCCACCCCCCAAATGTATTGGCCACTCTCGCCCATGCTGTTGCCCTGTCACCCTTTCCCTCTCTTCATTGTGCCACGCCTGATCTGTGTGCCGCCGGGACCCCGCTTCAGATTGGGCCCCTTTGTGGCCTTTTAAAACATTTTGCCACCGCAGAATGTCATTGTGCCACCTCTGACCTCATGCGCTGCTGTGATCCTGTCTGCCCTCCACCTGGTCTTGGCCACTGTCTGGCTATGCTCTGCCTGGTGGGTGCTGCCGTGCCTCCACACTGTGGCCCCTTGTTTTTTTTCCCCCTCCAAAATTTTTCATTGTGCCACTGTCTGCCCCATGTGCTGATGGGCGCTGCCTGCCCCCAACTGGTCATTGTGCACTGTCTGACCCTTTTGCTCTGCTGTTGCTCCTGCCGTGCCCCCCCACACGTGTCATTTTCCACTCTTTGGGCCCTTCTCCCTTTTTTGCCAGCTCCCGAAAATTTTTCTTGTGCCACTCCTGACCTCATGTGTGCCCCCCCGTGACCTCCCCTTTTGTTTGTGCCAACTTTCGGGCCCCGGTAAGTTTTCCATTCCGAATTTTCATTGTGCCCACTGTCGACCTCATGCAGCTGTGGGGTGCCGCCCGTCACCCCCCCACTCTGTCACTAATGTTCCACCCGAGCTCTCAGTTTGTTTTTTTTCCCGCTTTTGCTGCCTTGACTTTTTCAGGCTACTTCCCGCTTCATTTTTTGGTCATTTTGCCCCCATAAGTGCCCAGGGTTTTATATTTGAAGCGATTCTAAAGGGCGCAGTCATGTGCGTTCTACTAAAACACACATTGTAGAAGCCAAACCAAGCTCCCCCTTTTTATATTTTAAACATGGCCCCAACGTTTTTTCAGCACCCTGCAGCTTGGGCAGGGAAATACTGTTTTTTTAACGTGTTTTTGTGCCCAAGGGAATTTCACCGAAACGAATTTTTTTCGGAAAATTGGCGAAGTGGGAAACCCCCAAACCGAATTTTTGAAATTCCCCACTTAATGATAACCTTGGGGCTGTGACTGAAGGAAGAGGAATAAAACCATTTGGGTTCAGGGGGTTTTTTAACCGGAAGAAAAGTTTGTCAACTTCTTCGCACTGGCTATGGGGAATGACCAAGCGAGACAGGCCAGATCCCCGACTGACGGTTTTTCTCGCTTTTGTGTTGTCCCCACACTGGAAGGAGCGCCTTGTCTCGTAAAACCGGGACCCTACACTTCCCCACGCCCCTCCTTTTCGCTTACCACCTCTTTCGCTCCCCGTTCAAAAAATAAATATTTAAAAAGGGAATATTTTTCCGGCCCCTTATTGTAGAACTTTTTTTTCAAAACTCCAAAACACAACTTTTTTTGAATCCCCTAAAATTTTCAGCAAGCAAATTTTGGGAAATTTGAAAAAAAAGATTTATTCATGGGAAAATCTGTTGAATAGGGGGTTTAGAAAACCCTGGCAGCAAAACGCAAATCACAAAGTTTTTGAATCCCCAAATTTGAATGCAAATAGGGGTTAAAGTAGATTTCTTTCTAGGGGAAAAAGTTTAACGGGGGGTTTTATGGAAGAACCCTTGCAGCAACACAGCAAATCACAGCTGTCCCCACACCCGAACTAGCAGTTTATCCTGTCTAAAATCGCTGAGAAATTGGATGCGTACGGGCATTCAACATGCAGACACAGAAAACGGTGTTCGTACAGTGATTGAACTGAAATGGCATTCAAAGGAAAAACAGGTAAAAAAAATAGAAACAGGGGGATGTGATTTTAGCAGCCCAAAAGTCCCTACACCCTCACTTTATGGCATTTTTGATACTTTTCTATTGTTCACTGAATGATGATGCCAAAAAGTGCAGGAAAAGCTCAAAGTGAAACTAAAAGGGGGGGGCGCACACGTGTCGAACTGTAAATTTTCTCAAAAGAACCTTTTAAAAACTTTTTGGTTCGGCGGTTCGAAAAAAACGTAAGTTCGACACAACGAAACCTTTTTCGAACGGTTTGCTCAACATACTCATAGCTATTTGCAAAAACTCCCCCAAAAATTCTACCATCATTTTTCCCCAAATACATTAAAGCTCCCAGGGGTTTTAAGACCACATCTCCCCAACTCATCAAGATTGTCCTTGCAAAGTCCACTTCTTCATGTCAAGGGAAAAAACCTTTAACTGACACTGAAATTCAATCATCTGTCAGAACCCCATCTACAAATTAAAAATAATGCAATCCCTCCCAAGCTTCTTTTTTGGCTCCAAGAATACAATCCTATGTCCCAAAATGGACCTCTGCAAATAGAGTTCCCCCCCTAAAAAAAATTTCTAAACAAAGACGAATCTTCCATCCCTTTTTAACTCCCTTTAAGAAGGGTTATTCACTGCTTTAATAACATGGGGAGCCTCTGCTGCCCTGTGCAATGGAAACAGAAAGAAAATTCAGCCCTTTTTAAAAAACTTTTCACTCTTTCTTTCATTGCTGCCATTTGGTAAGATCCAAAAAGTTAATTTTTTTGCTGTTTAATGCACACTCTACCCTCCCCCCCATCTTGAAAGAAAAAAACAGAAATGTAGATATTTTTACAAATTTATTAAACAAGAAAAGCTGAAATATCACATACCTTAAGAAATTCGGGGCCCCCTTTGCTCAGTTTTGATAAAAGCCCCCTTTTTGGGCCTACAAACGCCATGATTTCTTTTTGGGAAAGGAGCAACAAGTTTTTCAAAACCCGGGTTTTGGGGATCCCTGCCATTTTTCTTTGAAAACCTCTCCAATTTCCTAAAGTTGAAGGGTGAACATTGGGGGAAAACAACCATTTTTTTAGTCCCAGAGATCCCTAAATTTGGGGTTTTAAAGGCAGGGCTCGGGCTGGCTGGGAAATGAGCAGTCCCTGGTTTTCTCCACAAAAAACCGGGTTTCCCAATTGAAACCAGAAAGTTCAATCTTTGTCTCATCAACCAAAGACTCATATTTTTTTATAGTTTTGGAAGTCCTAAAAGTTTTTTTTTGGCAAATTTGTATTGGGGGTTTTTTCATCCCCCCCCCTTGGGTACTGAGTTAGGTTTTCTGTCGAAACACTTTGCCATAAACCCCCCGGGACGGGTTTGGGGGCCCTGAAAGTGGTAGTTAAAAATTTTTCAAAACCCTTTCCCCTTATTTTCCCCTATGCATCTCTGTACTCAGCCAAAAAGGGGGATCTTGGGGTTCTTTTTTACCTTTCTCACCAAGGCTCTTCTCCCCACGAGGGCTTATTTTGGGGCGGACAGCCAGTCGGGGAAGAGTTGGGTATCGCAAACTTCTTCCTTTTTAAAGAATTAAAAAGGGCCCCCTGTGTCTTAGGAACCTTGAGAGCAGAAAAAAAAGGGCTTTTTAACCCTTGGGCCCAAAACCTATGCCTTGACACAATTTTTTAAAAAAAAACCGGGAGATTCTTATTTTCCCCAATGTTTTTGATCAAAAAAATGCTTAAACCACCCCCAAATCCCCAACGGGACCCAAGGCTTTTTGGTCCAAACTTTTTTTTTTACCTCTCACTAGGCCCCAATTCCCAAAGATTTCTCATTGTTCACCCCAAAAACCCCCTAATCCAGAAAAAAAAAAAAAAAGAAACCCCCCTTTTTAAGCAAACTGCCCCCAACCATCCCGTGGCCCCCCGGGGTTTCCCTTTGTGTTTTTCAGAAATGTTTTTTTTTTTTTTGTGCAGAAACAATATGCTTTGCAATTGCATGATGCTATTAAATTATATATGGAGAAATAGTGCCCCTCCATTTTGGTCTCTTGCACCCCGCCCACCTTCACAGTTGCCTATATCATGCAGTATGCTTATAAGAGTTGATGTTTTTTTTTTTTTTTCCTCTGGATTAAATGGAGGTCCTGCTGACCCAAATGGAGAAGTCTGAATTGACTCTAGTGAAGTAAAAATAGAGTAGGACCACCCGCCTTGAGGAATTGAGCATTGGTAGTTCCCGGTGGTGGCTTCAGCATTTTTTTATCAAAACATGTGAACTAAAATCTCAAAGTTTTTTTCATGTATTGGTAGATCATAAAATGCGTCATTCGAGATTCCCATGTATTGTTTGATTGCCACAATTCTGTCTCTGAGCTCGTTGGGCAGTTCCTTAGACCTCATGATTCTCATGTCCTCTGACATGCACTGTGTGCTGTGAGGTCTTATATAGACAGGTGTGTGCTTTTCCCAATCAAATCCAGTCAGTTTAGTTAAAAAAAGCTGGACTCCAATGAAGGAGTAGAACCATCTCAAGGAGGAACAGAAGGAAATGGACAGCATGTGAGTTAAATTCAGACCCCCCTGAGCAAAGGGTCTGAATACCTCAGACCTGATCTTTCAGTTTTTCTTTTTTAATAAATTTGCAAAAATATCTACATTTCAGTTTTTTTCCTTTCATGATGGGGGACGGTGGGGGGGGGGGCAGAGTGCACATTAATGCAAAAAAAAATGAACTTTTTGGATCTTACCAAAGGGCTGCAATGTAAAAAAGAGTGAAACATTTTAAGGGGCCTGAATTCTTTCCCTACCCACTGTACTTTCAAACTTCCTGAAGTTTGGTGAACTGTCAAAAAACAATAAAACTGTTTCTACATAATTGAACTTTGCTGTCGCTCCCTGACACTTTATGGTTTTTGCTTATTTTTTATTTTTTTTTTTCAAGCTCTGAAACCCGGGTTTGCACAGTTACATTGATCAAATGGTTTATTATGTTTTTTTTGTTGTTGTACCCTTCTCCTCTCTCTCCTCACCAAACTACCCTTGACGGGAGGAATCATGACTTCTTTTTCAAAGGGGATCAAAACAGGGTTCTGAAATAATGAGGAAAATATTGTTTTTTTTATGTCTTTTTAAATGTCCATTAATATTTTGTCCTTCAATGTAAAGAGCCTGAATGGCCCTTTTAAACAATGAGACTATGGAAGGAGGCCAAATTACACAATGCAAATACTGACACCTCTAGAATTCACAGCAAACTTAATCCTCACATTTTTCATGCATGTAATGACAGAAAAAAATGGGGGTTTTATCACTCTTCGAGATCATTACCCTTCCCAGATTTAGACTTTATTGCGACAGGGGGGGGAATTGTTTCCTGAAGTGCAAATTTGTAACCCCACTTACTCTTTGGTAAAATCTATGGCCCAAAATTACTTATAATCAAAGTAAAGAAAGGGAAAGTGTGGAAGGGGAAGTGTGACTATGGGAGATGTTATTGTTGTAAATAGCGTTCTTTGGATCCTCACATACCTCCAATCATCGTACAGCCCTTTTGGTATCTAAAGCGATAATTGATGTCGGTGATGCCTTCCCCGTTAAAAAGATTTGACCTTTTTTTCCAATGGACATATTCATCTACACACTGGTATTTTTCCCTTGAAAATTCACCCCCAAAAAAAAGAACACTGTTACATTGGAGAAAACATGTCTGGTAGCCCCATTCTTGGGGTAGAAAACCCCCCCCCCTAAAACCTTGTCTACGAAAAACAATGAAGAGGGGGAAAAATTTTTTAGTCAACCCCCCAAATTGTGAAAGTTTCCCACTTAAAAAATGAAGAGGCCTGTAAATTGACTCATAGGTGACCTCAACTATGGGGCAAATGGAAAACAAACCAGAAAATCACATTGTTGATTTGGAAAAAAATTTTTTGCAAAATTGGTGGGAAAAAAAGTATTTTGGTCACCTACAAACAAGCAAGATTTCGGGCCCCTACAGACCCGTTTTCTTCTTTAAGAGGCTCCTCGTCTCCAACCCTTACCTGTAATAAAGGCTCCTGTTTGAAACTTGTTATCATATAAAAGACCCTGTCCACAACCCAAAAAGTCACCCCAAACCATATGGTGAAGACCAAAAAGCTGCGAAAAAAACCAGAAACAAAATTGAGCCCTGACCAGGCTGGAAGACTGGATCTGCAATGGGAAGACTCGGTGGTAAAAATCAATGGGAGAAATAATTAGAAACGAAGGACATACAAGACCACTGATAATCTCCCTCCATCTGGGGCTCCATGCAAGATCTCACCCATGGGGTCAAAATTATTACAAGAATGGTGAGCAAAAATCCCAGAACTATGTGGGGGACCTAGTGAATGACCTGCAGAGAGTTGGGACCAACATAACAAAGGCTACCATCAGTAACACACTACACTGCCAGAGACTCAGATCCTGCAGTGCCAGACGTATCCCCCTGCTTAAATCAGTACATGTCCAGGCCCATCTGAAGTTTTCTAGAGAGCATTTGGATGAACCAGAAGAGAATTAGGAGAACGTCATATGGTCAGATGAAACCAAAGTAGAACTGTTTGGTAGAAACACAACTCGTCATGGTGTGATTTGGTACTTATTCAATGTGCAGTTTTTTTTATCATTCAGTATTCCCCTAATGGAGGGATGTGTGAGCTTCTGCTCATTAGGTATCTGCACCAGTTATATATTTCCCAAGTAGCACAGGTGCTTGTGTATCCTCCTACTGGCTTCAGTCTATAGTACAGCCATTGAGCTGTATGTATGGCCTTCTGGTTGTGTTTTTCAGGATCATTCTAGCTTTTTCCAGCCATGTAAAGTTCTATCAATATGGCTGATAATATGGGTCTAGCTTTGCTCAGCTATGTTCTTGCTGCATCTGGTCATTACTTCATAGTTTGCACTTGTTCTGAGGCTAGTTACCTGAATTGCCTCCCTATACTAATCCATAACTTGGCGCTTACTGAGATGATTTTGTATTGTTAGTTATCCTATCTTTCTACTACTACTACTTCTTACTACTGCTTCTTACTCCTCTGTACCAATCTTTCTACCCATTTGACTAAATCTGAACTCTCAGTCCTGTGTACTGAACTGTACATATATCTTCTTTATATTCCTTTATTTCCAGCCTAGACTTCAATTGAGGACTATCCTGGGGATTATGACTTGGAAAACTTTCTGGAACAGAGTTCAGGCCAACTTTTGGGGGTTAACAGTGAGGACCATGATATTCCTCAGATTCCATAACTCCTTGAAGTTTATCAAACATTTCATTTCAGCTGATTATAACTGTGAACACCTTTCTTGTCTCTTCTATTGGATTCCAGATTCCCCAAAGTACATCTCATAGTGTGTTTTGGCCTTAATAATTCTTACATCCTGTATTATTCTCAGCACATGAACTGGTATACATCTAGAACAAATATATTTAGCTTTCACTCACTTTATGTTGGAACTTAAATGGTTTCAGTTGTTTTGCTCCGGTTTTCTGTAAGAAGGTATATAAGTCATGGAGAGCGTGAGCCATGGTCATGACGGACACATACACTCGGTAGGCTGCTGGATCTCCAAAATAATCTATAAATCCTGAGTATCTTTCCCTTCCCGTACAGTTATGAAGGCGTAATCGAGCGACTGCTGAAAAATATTTATTTTTTAAGTTATTTTCTGAGTAGCATAAATGTGAATAAATCCAGATGTCCTCCAGAATCTTATCATGTGGTCGCTTAGATGGATGAAAAGTTAGTAAATGATCCTTGAGTCCAGGGATGAAACGTCGTGGAGCAGCAAACAGCAAACTGCGATCCAGTCTCTCTTCCATATTTGAGTATGTGAGCTCTATGGCAATTGCCCACGATGCTGGAAGGATAATGGTTCTTTCTGTCAGAAAAGATGAGGAAGTATAAAGTGTTCTAAAAAAATACCTTGTTAATGTCCCACAAATGATCAGAATTTTAGAAGTTGAGGATTTAAGAACTTGGGAATTTAAATCAAGCTCTGTTTCAGACGTTCTAAGTATGAATTCAGTGCAGATTCCAGATTTACTGAGTGTCTGAATCAGATGTTCAGTTTCACGTTCTCCAGGCTCATCACCTGAGGTTAATATCCCGACCCAGTTCCATCCAAACCTGTTCAATAACTTTGTTATAGCAACATGTTGTGTCTCATAGTCTTTAATGGCTCGGAAAAAGTTTGGATACAGCATTCTGTTACTCAGAAGAGGATCTCTGGCTCCATAACTGATCTAGAAACAGGAAATTAAGATGGCAAATGAAGTTCAATGTGGATAAACGTAAGGTAATTTACTTGGGTCGAGAAACAGAATGTGTAATTATATACTAAATAGTATAATTAGAGATGGGAGAATTTCTAAAAAATTTGATTCGCCGAGTTCGCCAAATTTTCCGACAAAAATCATTTGACACGAATTTATTTGCGGTGAATCGCATTAAAATACAGCTATTTCCTGGCTGCAGAGAGCCTGTAGGGTGTTGTAGAACATTGTGCCATGCTCAATTATGCAAAGGGAGCGTGGTTTGGTCTTCCTACAATGCTGTGTTTTAGTATGACATGCATATGACGGCCGCCGCTCTTAGAATCGCTTCACATTTCACTTCTCTGGGCACTTACAGGGGCAAAACTGACCAAATAACTGGAGCGGGAACACAGCCTGACAAATTCATGTCAGCGCCAGCTAGAAAGAACTGAGCTGAAGGCCAAGATCCTACAATAGCGTCAAAGCACACAATAGTAGGTTCCTGGAGCCGGCACAGGTCGCAGCACAGTAAGGGGACGTCACAGCAGGGGTCACGCCGCGAGGCCACAGCTTCCGTTGTCATCTAGCGGCCATATATTGACCACCAAGCCAACGCTTCTCAAATGGTTGACTAGGCCATACACTTTCTCACAGATGAAATCTGACAACCCCAGCCAAGAGTCGATGGGTTTGTCAGACACCACCCTCAGTTGTCATGGCCCGGGAGCAGGTCAGGGGCCCTCACCTGTCCTCAACCCACCTCTGTCCCATTCGCTTCCCTCCCCCAGAGAACTACTATGTGCTGTGGCCTCTGCGCCACTATACAGTGAGGACGAACTATTTGAGGACAGTGGGCAGCAACGAGGTGGGGAAGACATCCGCTGCTTCTTGCAGAAGCAGGCAAGTAGTGATGAGGAGAGTGGCAAGGGGGGTTATATTGCGAGCGGTCAGGCCTTGTACAGCGACACTGTTGAGGAGGACGGCGGTGACAGGCAAACACTAATCGATGTAGCCGATCACACTTGAAAGCTGGGTGAAGCAAGCAAGGCTGGTACAAGGTATTCTGGTGCCCCAGTTAAACAAGGCATAAAGTACCCCCCAAATGGAAAATTCAGCCCTTTCTATGACTCCATGCGCCCCCTTTCCTGCCTGGGATGAAGTGGCGCCCTAGGCGGTCGCCTACCTTCGACTACACATTGTCCCGGCTCTGGAAGCAAGGGCTTCATCATTATTAGAGATGGGCGAATTGATTCTAACGAAGTGGAATTCGTTTAGAATTTCAGGAAAACTCGGTTCTGAACCAAGTCGAACTTTGGGGGACTTCGGGTGAACGAAGTGTGCTTTTGATTGATATAATGGCTGCGAGCACATGGCGCTACATGGGGCAAAGCACTCTGGGTGAGAAAAGGGCACATGCCTGCATGACATGTGCAGAGATGAAGCCAATCAGAGACCGGCGGGATTCTGTGACGTCACCGCACTATATAATTCGGCGATGGGATCGTTACTTGACAGGGAAGGGCTGATTTTTATACAGCGATTTTTGGGGGGTGTCTCAGCTTGACTCAGAAACTGTTCTCTTAACGTTCTATTTCTAATTTTTTTGGGTATTGGATCTGAAATCCAGTGTGCGTCCACTGCAGCTGCATATACATTTAAATCCTATCTGCTCACAGCACATTAAATATTCAAGGGGGATCTAAGCCAGGACCTGTTGGATTAATTTAAAGATACAGCGTTTTTACAATACAAATACCACTACATTTTTGGCTGCTCAATTCTTTGGCGCATATTTACATCCAGGGGTTAATTAAGCGTTGTTATTCAGCTGTAGTGAATCCAAGAAACCGTCATTTTCAACGCCAAAATATATAAATTTTTCCTGTACCATAATTCACAAGCGAAGGTTAATTACAATTTTATCTCTTGTTGTGCGGCGTAAAAAATACGCCATTGTAACACGCTACAAATCTACTAGTTTGTGGTGGCTCAATTGTTTGGCGCAATTTACACCCAGGGGTTAATTAAGCGTTGTTTTTCAGCTGTAGTGATCCCAAGAAACCGTCATTTTCAACGCCAAAATATATACATTTTTCCTGTAGCATAATTCACAAGCGAAGGTTAATTACAATTTTATCTCTTGTTGTGTAGCGTAAAAAACACGCCATTGTAACACGCTACAAAGCTACTAGTTTGTGGTGGCTCAATTCTTTGGCGCAATTTACATCCAGGGGTTAATTAAGCGTTGTTTTTCAGCTGTGGTGATCCCAAGAAACCGTCATTTTCAACGCCAAAATATATACATTTTTCCTGTAGCCTAATTCACAAGCAAAGGTTAATTACAATTTTATCTCTTGTTGTGTGGCGTAAAAAACACCGCATTGTAACACGCTACAAAGCTAGTAGTTTGTGGTTGCTCAATTCTTTTGCGCAATTTACATCCAGGGGTTAATTAAGCGTTGTTCTGCAGTTGTACTCAGTAAAAGAAACTTTGTTTTTCACCGCCACAGAAGAAATTCTGTAGCATAATTCATATTCGAAGGTTAATTAAGCCTGTTTGTGCTTTTATATTCAGTAAAATACACAGAGTTTTTAAACGGCACATACAAGTCAATTTTTCCTGCCCATTTGTGGAGCGCAATTTATATCCAAGGGTTACCAAGCTTGTTACTGGGTTCATTTGGCGTCAAATACAGGGTGTGTATTTATCATATACAGATATCTTCATCAAACAGTGTCTGTACATTTTAGAACAAACAGTATGTCAGACAGAGAGGTGGCAGGCTCTTCACCTGCGAGTGGCAGAGGCACAAACATTCCAGGCCCAGGTCGCAGCACAGCAAGGGGACGTCGCAGCAGGGGTCACTCGGTGAGGCCACAACTGCCGCTGTCATCTAGCGGCTGTGTACTGACTAGCAACCCAAGGTTCTTGATTGGTTGACTAGGTCATCCACTTCCTCCCAGATGACATCTGACAACCCCAGCCAAGAGTCGGTGGGAACGTCAGACACAACCCTTAGTTGGCATGGCCCGGGAGCAGGGTCAGAGGCCCTCACCTGTCCTCAACCCGCCTCTGTCCATCCGGTTCCCTCAGCCAGAGATCTACAATGTGGTCTGGGCTCAGCGCCACTATATAGCGAGGATGAACAATTTGAGGAGGGCAGTCAGCAGCTACTTGGCAGCGAAGAAATGGGGCCAATACCCCCTGCTTCTTGCAGTAGGCAGCAAAGTATAGATGTTGAGAGTGGCATGGGAGGTCATGTTGTGAGGGGTCAGCCTTTGCATACAAGACGGTGATGAGGACAGCAGTGACGATGAAACACAAATAGATGATGATGTAGCCGACCGCACTTGGGAGCCGGGTGAGGCAAGGGCTTCATCATCGTCAGGAGAAGAGGGCGTCAGCTTGCGCGTCAGGCAGCAGCGCAGCCAGCATGTGGGTTGTGTGGCCGTGAGTCAACAGGGTAGCAGCAGTGTGAGGTCGGGAGCCAAGCGGCCATGGGGTAAAAAACCCGCTTCACAGGTCCAAGAAAGTAGCGGCACAGGGGCTCAGCGAGGCAGCAGCGGCAGTAGTCACTCAGTGCGGAGCGTTGGCGGTAAAATCCGATACTCGGCGGTGTGGCAGTTCTTTGCTAAGACACCAGAGGAGCCGAATATGGGTATATGTAGAATCTGTAAGCAGAAAGTGAAGCGTGGCCAAGGAGCTAACATTGGCACCACGGCCCTGCGTCAACACATGCAGCGTCACCATCCGGTGGCCTGGGAGAAACATGGCTCAGATGTGGTGGTCCATCCTGCCGCCGCAGCAACAGCAGCAGCGCCCAGTGGCACGCATGCCATTGCAGCCAGTCAAGGCTCCACCACCTCTGCTGAAGGGAGCTGTTTCTCTTTGACATCATCTCCCGGTCCAGATGCTCCTGCTCCTCGCTACTCATGGCGCCAGCAGTCGTTCAGCGAGGCAATTGCAAAGAGACAACAGTATGTGTCCAACAATCCTAAGGTGCAGCAGCTGACCGTGCTCCTGTCAAGTTGTTGGTACTGCAGTCCCATCCCTTTCCAAGGGGTGGACTCTGCACCGTTCAGAGACTAATGGCTTGTGCCAAGCCGAGATGGAGAGTTCCAAGACATAATTTCTTTTCCAAAAAGGCAGTACCAACAACTTCATAAATATGTAGAACAGAAGGTGGGCCAGTCCTTGAGCTTATCGGTTTGTTCCAAGGTGCACGGCAGCGCGGACGTCTGGAGCTGTAACTAAGGTCAGGGCCAGTACATGTCCTTTACGGCCCACTGGGTGAATGTGCTTCCGGCCCAGGCACACCAACAACTTGGACAGGAGACGCCGCTTTCTCCTCCACGTTGTCAAACTGCGGCTCCTGCGCCAATGTCCGCCTCCTCCTCCTCCACCACCATCTCAGCCTCCACAAGTACTGCTCCATCATACCACATGTGTAGGGCACAGCGGTGTCACGCAGTTCTACACCTGGCTTGCCTCGGCGAACGAAGTCACACAGGGGAGGAACTGCTCCGCATCATGCAGCAAAAAATCGATGTGTGGCTTTCTCCACGCCAACTGCAAATCGGAACCATGGTGACGGACAATGGGAGGAACATGGTGTCTGCGCTGCACCGAGGATGGATGGTCCATGCGCCCTGCATGGCGCATGTGTTCAATCTGGTTGTGAAAAGGTTCCTGAAGTCTTCCACCGATCTTCAGAACATTCTGAAAATGGCCAGGAAACTGTGCATGCACTTTATCCATTCGTACAAAGCCAGGAACACCCTCCTCGAGTTTCAGCGGCAGAACGGCGTCCCCCAACACACTCTGATATGCGATGTTTCCACCCGCTGGAATTCCAGCCTGCACATGTTGGACCGACTGTATGAACAGAGAAAGGCCATTAACAATTTTTGATGATCCAGGCAGACAGAAGTACTGCCCCGTGTAACTCATGCGTGACACCAGCCGTTTGTTGAGGCCATTCGAGGAGGCGACGTTATTTGTCAGTCGCCAGGACTACAGGATGAATAACGTCATTCCACTGCTTCATGTCCTGGAACAGATGCTGAAAAATCTGTCTGGGCAGGGGACTGGAGACGTGGCGACTACATCTCACGGCCACATGAGTCCGGTGGGGACTGAAATGGAGGAGGAGGACATTGGAGCAGAAGCATTGTCTGGTGAAATGAGTGGATTTTCTACCCAGGTGACAAGAGAGGAGGAGCAGCTGGAGGAGCTAGATGGAGATGAGGAAGACGAGGCAGATGACCCGCAAGCACCGTGGCAGTATACAGTGGAGTTGAAGGCAGGGAGCCCCTCGGAGTCACTTATGCAGATGGCCCGCAGCATGCTGATTTGCCTGGCTAGTGACAGCCGAATAGTCAGCATCCGGCAGAGGGATGACTTCTGTCTCTCCACCCTATTGGACCCTCGCTACCGGTCCAAAATGGGAGCCTTTTTCCCAGCTATTGAGAGGGAGGACAAACTCAAATACTATAGGGAAATCGTAGTCAGTTGGCCGCTGCCCATGTGCGGCATCGTCCCTCCTCTGACAGGTCTGACCGTGGGGTTCTTCAGCGCTCACGTACTACTGCCGCGACTGCCGGGGGAATATGGGGGGGTCGGAGCAGTACCAGCTCCATCAGCAGCAACCTAAGTCTGGAGTCACTGATGATAGCTTCCTTCACCCGCCTAGTGAGGAGGGCAGTCACCAGCAGCAGCAGCAGGACCTGGAGCAGACCCTGAACCAACAGGTGGTGGCCTACTTGGAAAGCACTCTGCCACCCCAGTTAGAAGATCCGCTGGACTACTGGACAGCCAAACTGGATGTGTGGTCGCAACTTGCCGAGTTTGCAGTGGAGAAGCTGTCCTGCCCGGCCAGTAGTGTGGCATCAGAGCGGGTGTTCAGTGCGGCGGGGGCCATCGTTACCCCAAGGAGAACCCGCTTGTCCACGGGAAATGTGGAACGACTGACCTTTGTCAAGATGAATCAGGCGTGGATCGGCCAGGATTTCCACACACCAATGCCTTAGGCGTCAGACTACATCAGCCATGACGCCTCACCCAAACTGTGAGAAATGAGTCTGGGATCAAACTACCTGCCTCAGCCACTATTCTGATGCCGCCACCCGCCTGAGGCCACACATCTGCTGCCAGTTTCGCCATCTGCCTACCACCATCTTTACCAGGGACTGGTATTGCCACCCACCTCCATACTCTGTCATTGTGCCACTGCCTGACCTCATGCTGCTGCTGTGGCTGCTGCCGTGACCTCCACACTGTGTCATTGTGCCACTCTCTGACCTCATGCTGTTGCTCCTGCCGCCGTCACCTCCACTCTCTGTCATTGTGCCACTCTGTGGCCTATTCCTGTTTTTTGCCACCTCCAGAATGTCATTGTGCCACTGTCTGACTCATGCTGTGTGTGCTGCTGCCGTGTCCTCCACACTGTGTCATGTGCCTGTCTGCCTATGCTGCTGTGAGGCTGCTGCGTGACTACCACCTGTGTCATTGTTCCACTGTCTGACCTCATGCTGCTGCTGTGGCTGCTGCCGTGACCTCCACACTGTGTCATTGTCCATCTGTGGCCTACTACTGTTTTTTCCACCTCCAGAATGTCATTGTCCACTGTCTGACTCATGCTGTGCCGTGACCTACACAGTCTTTGTGCCTCTGTCTGACCATGTGCTGCTGTGGTTGCTGCGTGACCTAAACTGTCATTGCGACTGTCTTACTATGTGCTGTGTGGCTGCTGCCGTGACCTCCACCAGTGTATTGTCCCATTGTGCTACTCTGTTTTTGCACCTCAGAATGTCATGTACCACTGTCTGACTCATGCTGCTGCTGTGGTGCTGCCGTGACCTACACACTGTGTCATTGTGCCATGTTGACCATGCTCTGCTGTGGTGCTGCGTGACCTCACACTGTGTTTGACTGTCTGACTTGCTGCTGTCTGGCTGCTGCCTACCTGACACCGTGGTCATTGTGCCACTGTCTGACCTCATGCTGCTGCTGTGGCTGCTGCCGTGACCTCCAACTGTGTCATTGTGCCATGTGACTCATGTACATTTGGTGCTGCCGTGACTACACACTGTGTCATTGTCCACTCTGTGGCCTATACTGTTTTTGCCACTCCAGAATGTCATTGTGCCACTGTCTGACCTCATGCTGCATGCGTGGGTGCTGCCTGACCTCACTGTGTCATTGTCCCACTCTGTGGCTCTATGTTTTGCACTCCAGAATGTCATTGTGCACTGTTGACTCATGTGTGCTGTGGTGCTGCCGTGACCAATCTGTGTCATTGTCCCACTCTGTGGCCTACTCCTGTTTTTGCCACCTCCAGAATTTACATGTGCAAACTGTCTGACTCATGCTGCTGCTGTGGCTCTGCGTGACCTCACACTGTGTCATTGTCCCACTCTGTGCTACTCCTGTTTTTACCACCTCCAGAATGTCATTGTCCACTGTCTGATTCATGCTGCTGCTGCCGTGACCTACACACTGTGTCATTGTGCCACTAGTCTGACCTCATGCTGCTGTTGTGACTGCTGCCGTGACCTACACACTGTGTCATTGTGCCACTGTCTGACCTCATGCTGCTGCTTGGCCTGCTGCCGTGACCCTACACACTGTGTCATTGTGCCACTGTCTGACCTCATGCTGCTGCTCTGGCTGCTGCCGTGACCTCCACACTGTGTCATTGTGCCACTGTCTGACCTCATGCTGCTGCTCTGGCTGCTGCCGTGACCTACACACAGTGTCATTGACCCCCTCTGAGGACTAATGCTCTTATTGCCCCCACCAGATGGTGATTGTGCCACTGTCTGACCTCATGCTGCTGCTGTGGCTGCTGCCTTGACCTACACACTGTGTCATTGTGCCACTGTCTGACCTCATGCTGCTGCTGTGGCTGCTGCTGTGACCTACACACTCTGTCATTGTGCCACTGTCTGACCTCATGCTGCTGCTGTTGATGCCGTCAACTCCACACTGTTTCATTGTGTCCCAATCTTTGGCCTACTCCTGTTTTTGCCACCTCCAGAATGTCATTGTGCCACTCTTTGACCTCATGCTGCTGTGGCTGCCGTCGTCACCTCCACACTCTGTCACTGATGTTGCCACCTGAGCTCTCAGCTTGTTTTTTTCCGGCTTTCGCTGCCATGACTTTATCAGGCTACATTCCCCCTTCAGTTTTTTGGTCAGTTTTGCCCTCTTAAGTGCCCAGGGAATTTTATAGTGAAGCGATTCTAAGAGCGGCGGCAGTCATGTGCGTGTCACTACTAAACACAACATTGTATGAAGAGCCAAACCAAGCTCCCTCTGCATATTTAAGCATGGCACAACGTTCTACAGCACCCTGCAGGCTCTGTGCAGCTTGGAAATAGCTGTTTTTTAACGTGATTCGTGCCGAAGTAATTCGGAACAAAGTTATTTTTTGCCGAGAAATTCGGCGAAGTGAACAAAACGAATTTCGGGAAATTCGCCCATCTCTAATCATTATCATTGGGAGAAGAGAGCGGCAGCTTCCGTGTTAGGCAGTGGTACAGCCGGCAAGTCAGTAGTGTGGCTGGGAGTCAGCAGGGTGGCAGCAGTGCGAGGTTAGGAGCCAAACAGCCACGATTTAGACCACCCACTTTGCAGGTCCCAGAAAGTAGTGGCACAAGGGCTCACCGTGGGCAGTGGCGGTAACAGTCAGTGCGGAGCATTGGTGGTAAAATCACCTACTTGGTGGTGTGCCAGTTTTTTGCCAAGACACCATAGGAGACGAACATGGCTATATGTAGAATCTGTGGCAGAAAGTAAAGCATGACCAGGGACCTAACTTTGGCACCACAGCCCTACATCAACATGCAGTGTCACCATACAGTGGCCTGGAATAAACATGTCTCAGATGTGGTGGTCCATCCTGTCGCAGCAACAGCAGCATCACCCAGTGGAACGCCTCCCATTTCAGGCAGTCAAAGCTTCACCACCTCTGCTGAAGACAACTCCCATTCTTTTACATCATCTACCGGTCCAGATACTCCTGCTCCTCGGCACTTATGGTGCCAAGAGTTGTTCACCGAGACGATTGACAAGAGACAGCAGTATGTGTCTAGCCATCCCTAAGTGCAGGAGCTTTCCGTGCTCCTGTCCAAGTTGGTGGTACTGTTGTCCCTCCCTTTTCATGATGTGGACACTGCACTATTCAGAGAACTGGCCAGAATACTTTGTATTCAGCCATTTCTACACAGCCAAGCACACCCTCCTTGAGCTAAACAGAACAGAGAAACTATAAACAGAGAAAAACAGGGAGAAATCTATGAACAGGGCAAAACAGGGAGATATTGATGAACAGGGAGAAATTGATTAACAGGGAGAAATTGATGAACGGAGATATTTATGAACAGGGAGAAATTGATGAACAGGGAAAAATGTATGAACAGGGAGAAATATATGAACTGGGATAAATATATGAACTGGGATAAATATATGAACAGGGATAAATATATGAACAGGGAATAATTGATGAACAGGGAGAAAGTGAAAGTGATGAACAGAGAAAGGCCATTAACGATTTTTTTCATGATCCAAGTGGACAGGAATACTCCCCTGTGTAATTTTTATGTCAGCCAGTGGCAGCTCAAGCGTGACACCTGCCGTTTGCTCAGACACTTTGAGGAGGACACGTTATTTTTTAGTCGCCAGGACTATGGTATGAAGAACGTCATTCCACTGCTTCATGTCTTGGAACAGATGCTGCAAAATCTGTCTGGTCAGGGGACTGAAGATGTGGCGACTACATCTCATGGCCACATGAGTCCACTGGGGCTGAACTAGAGGAGGAGGAGGAAGACATTGGAGCACAAGCAGTGTCTGGCGAAATTAGTGTTTTTTTTATTCAGGCAACAGGAGAGGAGCAGGAGCAACCGGAGGATTAGGAAGATGAACCAGACACACCGTCGCAGTATACAGTGGAGATGGAGGCAGGTAGTACCTCAGAATTACTTGCGCAGATGGCCCGCTACATGCTGATTTGCCTGGCTAGTGATGGCTGAATTGGCACCATCCGGCAGAGGGATGACTTCTGGCTCTCCACCCTCTTGGACCCTCGTTACCAGTCCCAAATAGGTGCATTTTTTTCACCTGCCAAGACAGAGTACAAACTCAAATACTATAGAGACATCCTATGTAGTCAGTTGGCCGCTGCCTATCTGTGCCATGGTCCATCCTCTAGAAGGTCTGACTGGGTGGTTCATTAGCGCTCATGTACCACTGCCACGCCTGCTGTGGGTGGATGGGGGGTTACGAGCATTACCAGTTCCATCAGCAGCAACCTGAGTCTGGAGTTGTTAATGAGTAGCTTTCTTCACCTCCTAGTGATTTAGGTACCCACCAGCATCAGCACCTGGAGCAGACCCTGAATCCTGGATTCTTTTAGCTACCTGCCTCAACTACTATTCTGATTCTGCCACCCACCTGATTCCACACATCTGCTGCCAGCTGCTCCTTCTACCACCCACCATCTTTACCAGGGACTGATATTGCCACCCACCTCCCCACTCTTCACTGGGCCATTATGTCTCCTCATGCTGGTGCCAACTGGGCACTCTCTCAGTCGACCACTCTGTGGTTTTTTAATGCTGTTTCCACCCTCCACCACTCTATGACATTGCCACTATGTTTGGTTTTCCCCTTCTTTTAATCTGTGGAGTGGATACAAAACACAGAACAAATATTCCATTTACTTATTTTTGGGTCCAACTCCTGTTTCTTTTTGGCTTTAGCAGTAATGGATTATTGACCAACTGAAAGCAGACACTGAAAGATCAAACGAATGGCAAAATGATTGGCGTCAATGCAAAATTACTGATGACACCTCTCCACTCTTTTGGGGGGGCTCTACATGTATCAGCATTTAACAGATACACCACAATAAATGAAAACATTAACTGTTTGCCACAAATAGCAATATCCCAGGAGACTGGAGTGGCTGGATTTGAGATGTATGTAGGGCTGAAATACACAAACACTGAATTTGACACAGAATTCTCCACAAAAAGTGAAGAAATTAACTCTTGGCCACAGATTAAAATACCCCCACCGGTCTGAAGTTGATGGATTTCAAGCGTGTATGTGGCAAAAATACGCACAGCCTGTATTTCACTACAAATTAACCCACAAAACAAGAGGAGAAATTAACCCTTGGATATTAAATACCCTACAGAAATGAACAGATGAAATTTAGATGTATATAGGGCAGAATTACAAGCACCCTGGACTTTAGGGAGAATACCCCCCCCCCAAAAAAAAATGATAACGCTGGTATCGTTAAATGTGTGCAAGTGAACCACTTGTGAAGCTCTTTGGCCCCAGTCTCTGATAAAAGCAGTTTCTTTCAGATTGACTTCTATGGAGCAGCAGATACAGAACGCTGGGTGGGTGAGCAACTAACAGGCTTCTGGTGGTCTTTCCGCCCCGGTCGCTGATAAAAGCAATTTGTTTTATAATGAGTTCAATAGAAGAGGAGCAGCAGCAGCTAGATGCTTATGCCAGGACACAACGAGAGAAGTGTGAGGAGCGAGCATGGCGTCCGTATTTATAGTGCTTCGTTACAGAAGCCCGCCGGTCGCTGATTGGCTTCACATCTGCACATGTTATTGAGGGTGTTGCTTTCTTCCTCCCACAGTTCTCTGCACCATGTAACGCCATGTGCTTGCGGCCATTTTAGCAATAAAAAATACGCTTTGTTCCCTTGAATCACCCTGAACTTCGGCTTCATGCAGAACCAAAGTTTTCCTGAAATTCTAAACAAATTCCACTTCGTTAGAATCGATTCGCCGATCTCTAAGTATAATACTGACTCATAAAAACAACCACTGAAAAAGACCTGGAGATATTAATAGACAATAATCTTAAATTTAGTGACCAATGTCAGGAAAATGCTGCCCGAGGCAAAAAATCATGGTATACTGTAGTGAGGCCAGTTGCTAAAAGAATATCGAGCTTGCCTTCACCTATAGTGTTTCCTGGGTCCTAAGCATGGCTCCCTGTAGTCAGATAACCCCAAGACATGAGTAGCACTGAATTGCAACAAATCAAGTGTAATGACCGGAAATAGTGGATCCACTGGACCACCATGGGATGGCATAAACCACACCAGGGAAAGGAGTCTAAAGGGCTGTTGGTTTTCACCAGAGCCCACTGCAAGGTGGGATGGCCTTACTGCAGCAGGCAACCCCCAAGTCGCTACCCCTGATCCAACTTGCCTGCTGTAGGGGCTGAGGTGTGTGTGGTAAAAACTCACTAGACAGGCTCGAAGTTGGGAACAGGCAGGAAAGTCAGGGAAGGCAGCAAGGTTTGTAGTCAAAGGAAGCAACCAGAAGGAACTGGTACATGGGAGGAGCAAAAACACTAATAAAGCGGTTCACGCATAGGCTAGGGGTAATATGGATTCAGCAGGGTAGAAAGGAAGAGGCAGGATTTAAATAGGGTCAGCACCCAGAGTTAAAAAATCACCAGCATGCTGGAACTTTAAATTTAACTGAACTGCCTTGTGCACGCCCCCTCCCCCTGCACATCCAGCTGGCAGGAGTGAGGAGCGGTGACTAATGAACTGGGCTGTAAGTGCACCCTCGGCTCGACATGTGGGTTGCAGCACCATTTGCTACAGCTGGAGCAATGGAGATACGGATGTACCCACAACCCGGCATGTAGATCACAGGAGCGTCTATCACAGTACTCGACCACTTTGACCTCCCCCTCTTTCTTGCTGTAATGCTAGTCAGAAATGTATGACTATTGCGCCAAATTATAGTTAGTAAATAGTTATTTCTGTATTTTATATCAAATATATATTCTGTTTTTAATTGCAATGTCTGCTAAAGACTGGCTCATTGTTTGCTCTTTTAGTTTAAAGTCTACTTACACACATAGGGCGACATGTATGAACGGGCTTTACGCCTGTTTTCTGGCGTACACTGCGCCTCCCAGCCCGAATCCCGCTGTCGGACTCAGCGTTCGCCACTTTCGGCTGCGGTCCGCATGAAGGGGCGGGCAGAGGGCGGGCAGTGGGCACGGTGGGGCGCGGTGTAGGCGTTCCAGAGGGACGCGGCGCGCTCGTATAGTCCGAGGCATGTACCATCGCGGCTCGCCAAATCGCGGCGCTCGGCAGCTCCGACAAGCAGACCTGTTTTTTTTTTGTCTAAATGCTCCGGCGGCGGCGAATTGAAGCAGGATCCGAACATGCGAGGAAGCGGATCGAAGATCGCGACAGAAGTCTCGGCGCTCCGCTCCGACAAGCAGACTTGGTCGAAATCCTCCGGCGGAGGCGAAGTGAAGCAAGAACGGAACATGCGAGGAAGCAGATAGAAGATCGCGACAGAAATCTGGGCGCTCCGCTCCGTGCAGCAGGAGTATGAATAGGAAAAAAATCGCCTTTATAAAGGCGGAAAACAGTGTCAGAAAGAGCTGAATGTACAAAATACACATAATAAAAAAAAAAAAAAACCTTTTCCCAAACTCTAGAATGGCACAATATCAAGAAATATGATATTGGAAATTGCCGGGAAATACAGTAAATCAAATCCTGAAACCTATTCTCATTGGTCGGCAGAAACCGGCCAATCAGAATCGGAGCGACAGTGAACCATTAAAAGCTATGGGGAAGAATTGACCAATCAAAATCCCCGGCGGGATAATTCAAAATACAGTAAAAATGCTGAAAAGAGCTGATTGGTGAGCTAGCGGGGTCTCGGCTAGCTCAGCCAATCAGAATAGGAGCAACAAAGTCCCATTCTAGGCTATGGAGAAGTGGTAGACCAATCAGAATCCAGGGCGGGGGGATAATTCAAAATACAGTAAAAATGCTAAAAACAGCTGATTGGCTGAGATAACGGGGGCTTGGCTATCTCAGCCAATCAGAATAGGAGCGAAAAAGTCCCATTTTAGGCTATGGAGAAGTTTAGACCAATCAGAATACGAGCGACAAAGTCCCATTCTAGCCATATGGGGAAGTTTACACCAATCAGAATCCATGGCGGGATAATTTCAAAATACAGTAAAAATGCTGAAAAGAGCTGATTGGCTGAGCTAGCGGGGTCTCGGCTAGCTCAGCCAATCAGAGCGCGGAGCTACTTTCTCCATTATACTCCATGGAGAGATGAGCGCACTCAAATCACAGCGCTCAGCGCCGCGCGGCAGGAAGTATTAATCACCAAATTATTTTTATACAGTGTAAAACATTCTCAGATAAAGACCAGAACACTTCTTGAAAAATAAAGCAGTTAAAAACCCGAACAACGCGTTCGTCGCCGAGACCGGCGCTACATAGGGAATTGCCATAGAGAGAATTGCCGGGAAAGACAGTAATTCAAATTGTTTAAGCTATTCTCATTGGTCGGCATAAACCAGCCAATCAGAATAGGAGCGACAATGTCCCATTATAACCTATGGAGGAGAATTGACCAATCAGAATAGGAGCGACAATGTCCCATTCTATCCTATGGAGGAGAATTGACCAATCAGAATAGGAGCGACAATGTCCCATTCTATCCTATGGAGGAGAATTGACCAATCAGAATAGGAGCGACAATGTCCCATTCTATCCTATGGAGGAGAATTGACCAATCAGAATAGGAGCGACAAAGCCCCATTCTAGCCTATGGAGAAAAATGGACCAATCATATTCAAAGGCGGGACAGTTCAAAATACAGTTAAAAAGGCAGAAACGAGCTGATTGGTTGAAGCAGGGGGGGCTCGTTCCAGCTTAGCCAATCAGAGCGCGAGCTACTTTTCATAGAGTTTATGGGGAAAAGACATTCTGAGCGCGCTCTGTGATTGGCTAATTTCAAAGAGCTGCCGTTATTTGGACCAATGGGAGAGCGAGCGACGCTCCTATGGGTTTTCTAATGCAATCTGAAATCAAACTGTATATGGCCGAAATCACATTATAACACTACACAAGTTGTCACGATGTGTATATAAAAGGAATCCGAATATGTGGCTAACGAAAAAAATATATTAATTCCCTAAAATCATGTTTTTTTCTTTATTTTCGATGCACCCATACTATTGATCCTTGGCTAACGAAAATAAAGAAATAAACATGATTTTAGGGAATTAATATTTTTTTTTCGTTACCCACATATTTGTATTCATTTTAAATACACAACGTGACAACTTGTGTAGTGTTATAATGTGATTTCGGCCATATACAGCTTGATTTCAGATTGCATTACAAAACCCATAGGAGCGTCTGTTATTGTTTCCTGTTATTGGAGACGTCCATATACAGTGATGCTTGCTCCCTGAGAGATTCTCAAATCCTAGGCTATCCTTTTACGGTTTCTCATGGCGGAAGTAAGAATAGGATTCGATGAAGCAATACTCACAGGTGAAGTCTGATAAGCGCTTATAACCTTTTGTAAATACTTATATTTCTCTCGTAAACTGTAAATACTGTCTCTCTATTTTCTGGAATCATTTTATGTTATCATTTTATCATACTTGATTGATTATTGAACTATTGTAACAATAAAGCTGTGTTATTTCTCATTATTGACTGGCCTTCTATAAAGCTGTATTGAACCTGTATAGATAAAACTTGGTAAAACATAATTGATAGATAAAACTTGGCAAAACATAAATGGCGCTGTGAACAGGATACAGCAGAAGGTTTACCAGTCAATTCTGAGACGTCCAGTAATCCAGAAAATAGGGAGAAATTGTGTAAAATATGTCTGTGGGTTTAAGGAAACAGTGATTGCTAGTGAATGTGTTGAGATTCAGGAGTGGGAGCGAGTTCCTTGCTGTGTTTTGGCCAACAAGTGGTCACAGAGCTGTAAGCAGAAGGAAGGACAAGGAATGCTGCAGAGTTCTGACAGATATCAGTTTGTTGCAGCAAAGGTGATTCTGCCTGTTATTCAGCTCAGACAAAGGATAGAGCAGAGGTTTGTGGACACAGGACAATGTTAGCAAAGGGAAATATAGTTGCTTCGTGTTTTTGTTTTTTATTGATTTCCGGGAGCGCTTTTTTTTTTTGGGTTGAAATATAAAATTGTGGGTCAAACAAGTACAAAGGAGCCCAATTTAAAAATCCCGGGGTCGGGGAAGAGCGGTCCCTGTCCATGGGAAAGAGACAAAAGGGGGGGCAGCCCATGTTTTGGGAGGGAGTAGATTTTAAAGGGGGTTTTTATATTTGGTTTTTTGGCCCCAGAACAGAGGGGTTTTTCAGGTTGCTTTTGAGGAAAGTGAAGGTGGGAGGGGGAAGGTTGAGGTGTTTGGGAGCAGTGAGGTCCAAAAGTGGGGGAGGAAGCCTAAAGCAGAAAAAAGAAAGTCCCTTGGGGAAAAAGCTTTAGGTTGCCAGAGGGGAGGGGCAAGAGAGTGTGGGGGTTAAAGGGTTTTGTAGGGTTTTGCGGGTTTTTCTGACAAAAGAAAACCGACACCTCCTCCCTGTTTCCCGCCAGGACGCGGGTGGGGGTTTAATTTTGAAACCCCCCCCCTTGTAGACAGCGGGGGGGGGTAAAATTTTGGAAGTCCCCCCTGGGGGTTTTTTAAAAAAGCAGGTGGGGGTAAGTTGAAGCCCCCCCTGGGTAGACAGGGGGGTGGGGGTAATTTGAAGCCCCCCCCTCGTAGACGGGGGGCGGGGTTTTGGGGGGGAATTTAAAAGCCCCCCCTCGAAAGAAGGGGGTGGGGGCTAATTTTGAAGCCCCCCCCTCTTTGGAAAAACGGGGGGGGGGGGGGTAAGTTAAAGGGCCCCCCCCCGTAAAAAAGGTGGCAGGGGGGAAAAAGGTTGTGTCAGAAGGGGGTTTTTCTGTTAGACCAAGGAAAAAATTATCAGTTTGTAAAAAAAATTTTTGCATTTTTTGTAAAACTTTTTAATTTTTCATTTTCAGGGTCATTTTTCTGAGAAAAAATTGGATTTTTTATAGCCCCCCCTTGTTTTTGCGGGGATTTACGTGTTAGAGGAAAAGCGGGAAAGGGTTTTTACTTTTTTTGGTTTTTTTTAAATGAATTGAATTTTAGGAAATGTTTTGCCAAAAATTTCCCCTTTAACTTGTTGTGCTTTTTTTTAGGATTTCCCTTTGGAAAAACTTTCTTTTTTTAAATTGGGTTATACCTAGAGACAAAAAAAAAAATTCCCAAACGTGGTATTTACTGACCTTCATTATTGTGTGCACATTTTTTTTTCCGCCTTTTTGTTTAAGAGTTTTTTTTTTTTTTATTTATGCTAAAACCCAATTTTCCGGTTTTCCAGAAAGAGAAAGTTTGGGGCGCTTTTAATAATTTTTTTTTCCCTTTTTCCCCAAAATGTCTGTCTGGGGGAGGGGTTTAAAATTGTTTGTTTATTTGCAGGGGGAAAAAGAAGAAAATTTCAAGTACCCCGGAGATTTCATGAAAGACCTCAGGGACATCACTTTTTTAAAAAAGCCCCGGGGCATAAAAAGAAAAATTTTTTTTTAATTTTAATTTTTTTTTGGGGGGGGGTTTTTTTTGGTAGAAACTACCCCCTTTGCTTTTCCAGAAAAGGTTTTTTTTTTTTTTTCCCCCAACCAGATTAAAAATGACTCCCGGCATTCTTTAATTAGAAGATCATTTTTTGTTTTCCCTTTTTCCTTTTTGTTTGGAGTCCACTGAAAAAGATTTAATTTTTTTTTTTTTGGGGGGAAATGGCAATTTTTGGGAATTGGGTCACTGTCCTTTTTTGTGTTTTGATAAATGTTTGTATGTTCTGTATATCCCTATTCTGAACCCCTTAGGCATTGTTTGCAATGGAAAGAAAAAGACCCACACAACTTGTTTCCCAAAGGGGGAAAAATACTTTACTAACCGACTTAACCAAACCTGTTGACTGAAAGAATTGAAGGGTTTTATTCTGGACAGCCCTTAGACTGGAAAGGGCCCAAGGGGCCCAGATAAAAAAAAGGGGGTTAATTTTTAAAAAAAAAATCATAAATTTAAGGGAAATATTATTGCATCACAAAAATAAGAAACAGGGAGCTGTTAAAAAATTTTAGGTTTGGAAAGAATGTTATGATATGTTTTAAGCTCCCTTCGATTTGAGGATTATATGATCTTTTTTTTTCTTTGTTTTTTTATGCTGATTTTAATCCAGAAAGCCATTTTGAGTTTTATTGGAATTGTATTCCAAATAGTGGTTTGATTGTCCCTGTGATGGAAAATTTTATTATTTTTGAAGTAAAATTTTTGCGGGGTCGAAAAGGGTTCAAAAAGGCCCAATTTCAGGCAAAAGTTTCTTTTTGATTGTTTTTTTTTTTTGGGTTTTTTTTAAAAGGAATTCAATTTACTGCCGGGGGGGTTTTGACTGAGATCGAACTGGGGATGCCATGTCCCCCCCCACACAGGTCAATTATACAGGACAATTTTTTAAAATGCAAGGAATTTTAAATTTTTTTTTTCAAAGTTTTTTCTTTAAATTGCCAAGGGGGCCGGAGGCCCCCCAAAACCGAGATGAGGGGTTTACAAAGGGGGCCAGGTTTTGCCCCCAAAACAGTAGGGGGGAAACGGGGAAAGCGGAAACGATGCCTGTTTGGGCCCGGGGGCCCTTCCCCCACAAAATCGCCGTCTGGCCTTTTTGGCCCCCCCCAAAATGGGTTTTTCCCCCCACGTCTGCGCCCCCGTGTTGACCCGCCAAAGGGCGTGCCGTTTGATCCAAAGTTGGCCAGTGGTTTAAACCACGGGCCCCCGCCCCCAGTGTTGACCGCCATGGGGGGGGGGGGGCACCCAACACTGAAAACTGATCGCCCCGTTTTTCTCCAGCATTTTATTACAGGCCCCAAGGGGGTTGATGTCTGCAAATCTTTCCCAAAAACTTATCATCACCGAGAAAGGAGACAAGCTTGTGTTTTATTTGGTTACAGTCCCAAAAAAGATTTAAGAAGAGGAGAAGTGAGTTTCCCCCGGGCTAAAAAGTTTTTTGCTTTTTTTATTTTTTTTAAAACTTTTGTTTTCAGCCCGTAGCCGTGGCCAATTTTTGTTTTCTGCCTTACAAACAATGAATTAGTTTTTTTAGGGGTATCTATAATTTGACTCCCAAAAGTTGGGGGGGATTGTTAATGCAATCATAAATGTATGTTTTTGGCCAGATTATAGTTTTATTTTAGTTATTTCTGTATTTTATATCCCAAAAATATATTCTGTTTTTAATTGCAATGGGCTGTTTAAAAACTGGGGTCATTGTTTGCTTTTTAGTTTTAAAATCTACTTACACACATTTGTTCCCCTAGGTTTTTGGTTTTTTCCCTTTTTTTATTTTGGAATGTATTTGTGAATATGTTGACGGGGAAAACACCCAAAAAGATGTTCTAATCATTTTCTTTGTTCAGGGGTTTTTCTGTGTGCTTTTGGTTTTTCTTTTTGGGGGAACAGGTTTTGGGGTTTGGTAAAATGGCATTCTTTTAAATCTCAAAATTTAAAGGGGAAGAAAGACAAATAAACCATGGGCATTTTAAACTGACCCCAGCATTAGGTCAAAAACAGGGCCATTTTTTCCTTTTAGGGTGACATATTAAAAACCCCTTTCATCGCCTTTTAAATAGAAAAACCCTTCTTTCCTTTGGGATGGGTTTTCCATAACAGTGATCTTGCTCCTTTAAGATTTCAAATCCTAGGGCCTTCTTTTACGGGTTTTAAAGGGGGGGGAAGTAAAAAATAGGGGTTGGGGTTAAGCAATAATCTACAGGTGAATTCCCGAAAAGCGCTTATAACTTTTGTAAATACTTAATATTTCTCTCGTAAATAAAAATACGTCTCTCTATTTTCGGGAAATTTTATTTATCTTTTTTATATACTTGATTGATTTTGAACTATTGTAACAATAAATGTGTTATTTCTCATTATTGACGGGCCTTCTATAAAGCTGTATTAAACCTTTTTTTAAAAAATTTTTAAAAAAATAATTGATAGATAAAAATTTCAAAACTTTTTCCGTAGGAATTTTTCAGCAGTCCAAGAGTTCCCCGCCCCCAGGACATTTTTTTCCGGCCCAAACCCCATCCAGTCATCAAAAAAAATGTTGCCCCCCCCTTTAAATTTATTCATGACCAGGGTCTCTTTTACTGAAATTTATGTGGTTTAGCTTCAGGGGAAAGGAGAGATGACTTTTTGAAGCCCGATTTTGAAACAACTGGTTTTAGGAGGGGACATGGAAGGGGTTCGGGACACACTTTTTTGGGAGGAAACCGGACTTATAGGTGACTGGATTAATCTGTTTTAGAACTACCAATTGCCCAGGGAAATGGGGACCCAACTTATACTGCCCCCTTCAGGGGGGAAAGAAATTTTTTAAAAATAGCCAACCTTTTCCTAGGGGCGGGAAAAAATGGGGGGGCTTTTTTTTTTTTCCCGTGGAGCCCCTTCTTTTGCGAAGCTTGTTGTAAGAATTAGGGGTCACTCCAGAAGGATGTTTGTCCTAAAAAAGGTTGTCCCCACGGGCCCCCCACCAAAGAGTATCAACCTTGGGGGGAAAGGGGTTTTCTTTTTCTGGTCGAACAAATAGGTGTTTGGAAATGCTGATTTTTAACCGGAAATGGTGGCCCCAGTCTGGGGTGGCCATTTTCCTTTTGGGGAGGCCACAATGGGGGCCCCCACAGTAGAAAAATTGGAATGAATTGGTAGTAATATTGTAAAATACCAGAAAGTGCTGTATTGCCCGGAAACCCCAACGGCGAGCCCACGTAGGGAAACGGACAACTTCGCAGGGGCAATTGTATCCTTGATCTAAGATGATGTACCTAGGAGTCTGGATGTTGGAAGATGCACTTTTCAAACTTGGCATAAAGATGATTGTTTTTGAATCTAAAAACATGTGCAATTGTTTCTTGGGTCGGTGAGAAGACCAGGTGTACCAGGAAATAAAAAACAAAATACAGGGGGAAACACAAAAAATTTTAAATTTAAAAAATTTTTTTAAAGACTGTCGGGCATTGCGAAGCAAAAGGTATTTCAGGGTTTTGAAATCTTGATTATTAATGCCATTTTTCCCCTTCCCTTTATGAATTTAAACAAAATTAACCACTTTTAATCCCTTTAAAACAAATCTGGCTCCAAAAAGCTGGCAAAGACTCAGCGATAGCAGAATGGGTCCCAATTTTTCACGATTATTTTTTGAGACTGCAATAGTCAATTCAAGGGCTAGTGATTTGTTTTTCTTCTAAACAAAGGGGAATCTGGTGCCAGCGGAGTAAAACTTGCAGAAAACCCCTTCTGGAATCTTTTTGTATAAGGCCAACAAACCTGAGTCTCTGGCCAGATAAATAGACCCTCCCCGAAAGGGAAAAAAGGCAACTAAGGGTGATGGTGAAGGGTCTTACCTGATTTTCCCGAAGCATCTGCAAAGTCCGAACAGAAGGGAACCTGGCGAGGGCCGGAAGGGGTCATGGAGAAATGTGCCTCTAAACAGCGGATTGACGTTCATTTCCCCTGTGTTTTTCACTCATCTTTTTAGTTTTAAACATAGGGGGAGGTGCTGCACCATGTAAGTCCCAAAAAGAATTTTTTGAAAAGAATGGGGTAAATGTAAACACGATGTTCTTTTTGTTTTAAAGCCCCCCGTAAAGGACAAAATTTTTTGCAGATACAGAATAGAGTACTGCTAACAAGGAATGGGGCCCGAGATTTTCCAGGGGGACCACTGGGAGGGAAACTTTTAGATAGGGAACATCCATGAAATTCCCGGTTTATTCAAGCCAGAAAAGCGGGAATTGAAACAAGATCCCAGAACTGGTCAAGATTTGTACAGGCATGGTCAGACATGGAGAGGGGTTGTTCAAACTTAGGGACACCTCTCCCATGTAGCCTAGGTTCGTACGTTTCCCAGGCGTTGTGGGCAATTCCTGTTAAAATGTTCAGGACAGGCACAGTAGAGACACAGATTGTCCTCAAGTCGACAGAACCATTCTTGCTGGGTCAGATGGGCTCTGTCCACTTGCATGGAAGCAGCGAAGGAGGCAGTGGAGGCTTGTAGAACACCAGAACAAGATGTGGTAACAGTGCGACCGGACCAGTTCACATTGTCTAACGAAGCTCCTCCTTTCTCTCCATAAAGCACCAATTAATAAAAGTGGCCAGGCGGATAAGGTCATGTCTCAAGTGGACAGCATGTCCTTTATCACTCTGGAGAGACCCTTTTTTTGAATGTAGCTCTTAAGGCTGCATTATTCGAGGACAGTTCTGAGGCCAGGGTGCGGAATAGTATGGCATATTCACAGAAAGAGGAGTTCATTTGATGAAGGTCCAGCAGTACGTTTTCAGCATAAGATGCACGGGCAGGTTCCTTGAAGACGCTGTGGAATTCGGTCAGGAACGTTTGGAGATTGGCCATAACAGGATCATCTCTGTCCTAGAGAAGGCTGGAGAGAAGGTTGACCACAAAACTCACTTGACTGTTCATTAGGGAACTGATTGGCCATAAGATCCATGTGCCAGGAACACTGGGTGATGAACCATCTGCAAGCTTTAGGGTCCCCATCATATTTCATAGGCATAGGCAGTCGCAGCTTGGGACCAATGGACACCGCTGGAAACATTGATGCTAAGGAAGCCACAGGGGATGGCTGCTGCTGCGTCATAGTGGTCAGTTGTTGCACCTGTTGGGTCTGCTCGGCAATCTGACGGGACTATTGGGTGACCACCCGGGAGACATCTCAGATATCTGGCACCTTGGCGGGATCCATGGTCGGACCCAACTGTAAATTTGGGATAGGATTCTGATTGTTCTGCTAAATGTATACAGCTTTTAATTGATAAATGCACTGCACTGATTTTATTTCTGAGGAAATAAAAAATAATAATTGGTCAGTTCTAAATATTGTAAGATCACCCTGATATTATTCCTCTACATTCAAGGAGAGTAAAGGTCAACTCTAGAGAGATCTCCCTAGTTCCAGGAAAATCAACAATGATAAATCCATTCCAGATAACGCCTTCTTGGCAGATGAGAAAATGACTTCACTTAGCCAAGGTTTCACCAAATTGCATAAAAATTTCAAAGGAATTGACAAATAGAAAATCAATTTCCCAATCTATATCTCTTTTAACCCCTTTCGCAAATGGACGTATTCATACTCCTGAGCGATTGGCGCGGGCTTTGCGGGCTGAGCTGCCGCGCGATTGGCGACATAGGACAGCGGTAAATTATCGCTGGCTTCATGCCACATCACCCCCGTCCGGAGTGAGCACCGTCCGGGGTGTTTTAACCCCTTAACTCCGGCGATCAATTAAGATCGTCGGAGCTAAGTTCGCAGGCAGGAGGAGGGAGCCCCCTTCTGCCTGCTTCCTTCGGGCGCCCTGCTGCATGAGAGTGCAGCAACGATCTCCTACCAGACAGCCCGGAAGTGGAAGATCATTTCCCGGGTTTGTCTGGAGACATCACGATGCCGCACAAGTACATTGTGGGCATCGTGACTGGACAGTGTCATGGCGACCAGTGCAATAGCAACAGTGCTATGCACTGTCTTGCCTTAAACAGTCAACCTTCAGAAGATCTTAAGATAATTGTTATAAAATCCCTTAATGGTAAAGTAAAAAAGAAGTGTCAAAAAATTAAAAAATAAAAAAAAAGTGAAAAAGCAGTAAAAAAAAAAACTCAAAAAATAAAATAAAAACACGTAACAACCGCCCTTTTTCCCCTTTACAAACGCCAAACGCCCAAAAAATATCAAAATAAATACAAGTATCCCATATTTGTATCGACGGCGTGTGTAACGACCTGTCCTATCAATGTTCATAATTTAATTAACTAAACCCGTACGGCTGAAGACTGTTAAAAAAAAATAAAAAAAACAATCAAAGAAATTGCGATTTTTGTTCATCCCGCTGCACATAAAATGGAATAAAAAGCGATAACAAAATTCATATAAACACCAATATTTTTACCATTAAAAACGTCGATTCATCCCGCAAAAAAAGTGCTTATGATCACACTGTAATAACGAGAAAAAATAAAAAAAGTTATGGCTCTCAGAGGACAGCAATTGCATAAAAATTGTTTTAAACACAATAAAACCCTTTTTTTTTTTTTTTAAAGTGCTTCAACATAAAAAAAAAAAACTATATAAAAATTTTGGGTAGCTTTGCCGTAATCCGTATCGACCCACATAGTAAAGCTAACTTGTCATGGATACGCACAGTGAAGCGCTGTTGTAAAAAATAAAAATAAAAAACCCTCCTGAAAGATGACAGTATTTTCGTCCCCCTAGCCTTCCAAAAAACAGATTTAAAAACTGTCAAAAAGTCTTGACCCCAAAAAAATTATACCAATAAAAATGTCATATCATCCCGCAAAAACAAGACCCAGCACAGCTCCGTACACAGAAAAATAAAAAAGATTATGGTGCTCACAGACGCGACTATGCAAAAATGTGTTTTTTCCTTTTTTGAATAAAAATGAAACATGAAAAAAAAAAAAAAAATTTGGTATCACTTGTAATCGTATCAACCTGCGAGTAAAGCTAGCATGTTCCATTTAATATCGCACGGTGACCGCTTGTAAAAATTAAAAATAAAAAACACTACCAGGATTGCTGTATTTTGTTTCAAAATGGCCTCACAAAAACCTTAATAAAAAGTGATCAAAGCGACATATGCCCCCCCCCCATAATGGTAACCTAATGAAAAAACTTCCAACTCATCCCACCAAAAAAACAAGCCCATAAATAAGCTCCAATACAGAAAAATAAAAAATCTATGTTTGTCAGAATAGGACGAACGTAAAAACGGCATTTTTTATAGACCTATTTCTATTGTGTCAAAGTAATAAAACATACAAAAAAGATATAAAATTTTATATCATGTATTTTTAACCGACCACAGAGTAAAGTTATCCCGTCATTTATCCCTATGGCGAATACTGTAAAAATGAAGCCCAAAAAACAATGACGCGAACTGGCGTTCCCCCCCCCCCCCCCCCATTTTTCATAGACCAATACTGAAAAAAAAACGATGGAACACCTGTGCGCCCAAAATGCACAGTACACCCCTATATGAAGATCCCTGATGGGTGTTGAATCCAAAATGTGGCGTCTTCTGGAAGATTTCCCCTGTTCTGGTACTTTGGGGCTTTGCAAATGTGACGTGGCCCACCTAAATCTGCGTTCCCAAAATACCAAATAGAGCTCCCTCCCTTATGTAACGCCCTCCATGCGCCCAACACAGCATTTTACAAACCCACATGTAGGGTATTGCCGAACTTGGAATGAAAATTTGTTAAAGACAAAAATTTGGGATGCCTTTTTTTTACAGGATTCCTGTAAAAATGAAACACTTTCACTAAATTGCAGTTTGTTGGAAAAAAAATAACATTTTTAATTTTCACAGCTTAATACTAAAAAAAAATTGTGAATCACCTGTGTGGGGTTCGATGATACTCACCCCTGCACCCCCTGAATATATTCCTTAAGGTGTGGTAGTTTCCAATATGGGGTCCCTTTTAGAGGGTTGTTTAATTAAATTTTACACACCTGTAGGGGCGCTGCAACCTGAATGGCGCCTAAATAAAAACGTAATGAAAATGATACCGGAGTCCAGTAGGGCACCGCCTACTCTTGGGGCTGTGGTTGAGCAAAAAATCGTCTGCACTAGCCCACATATTGGATATCTTATGGAAATTACACAGTCTGGGGAATTAATGATTAGATTGCAATTTCCCTGATCACATCTCACCATGTTCTTGTGAATAATGATAAAAATTGAAGATGCTGCCAAAAAAAAGTGACATTTTTTGAAATTTTCACTGCACTTCACACTTTGCTTTAATTTCCAGTGTGAAACACCTAATATGGTTGAATGAAACTTCCTAAATGCGGTTATTAATACTTTAGTGGGGTGTAAGTCTCTTAGATGAAGTCATTTATGGGGGTATCTAAACATTCAGGCCATCAAAATCACGTTAGAACTGGAACCTGTCCCTAAAAAAATGTATATTGCAAATTTTCTTTGAAAATTACTACTAAATTTCTAAGTCCCTCAAATGATGTAAATAAAAAAAAGACAGTTAAAAAAAAGATACCAACCTAACAGTAGACAAATGTTTGATGGCTAGTTGTATCAGCTATTTTTTTGGGGAGTGGGAATAATTATCGTCTTTACACACAGAAATTTTTGAAATGTTAAAACTTAAAATTTTTCTAATTTTTATCTCACGATACTTTAAATTTTTTTTTACAAATAAACAAGGACTTTTTGTAGGACCAAATTTCTTGCTATCCTAAAACAACAATGTTTCACGAGAAAACCATTCTCGGAATCACATGGATAGGTAAAAATGTCAAAAATTTATTCTCACGTACAGTGACACATGCCAGATTTCAAAAATGGGGCTCTGTCAGAGAGGCCAAAACTGGCTCCGGTGGTAAGGGGTTAACACCTATATGGGACAATTCAGTATTTAATGTTGCAGCTATTAATCTTTTTATTAATTTCATGGATATAAATTCCTTTATAACGGAGGAGATTAATGATTCCTCTAAGCAGGTCAGTCCAACTCCAATTTCATGTCCTCCTTTTTAGAGAAGGATCCAATAACATTACCCATATGAAGTCCAAAAAAACAAACAACCCACCCCCCCGGTCCTATCATCGGGACCATTAAAAAGAAAAAATACAAACAGGGTGTCACAATCCACCAGGCATTGTTCCACAACACACCATATGACCCTGGCAGCTGCGCCGCTGTATCTAGTCAAGTGTTTTCTGTGCCTTCCAGCAGAGCAGCAGTTAAACACTTGACAGCAATCACAGCTGCTGTACATCACTATCACTGGGAGAACTATTTAGCCCTGCCAGTTGTTGCATTCAGGGCCTGAGTTTGTGTTGTGTATGCTGACATTCCCTCATTGTTTCTCTGGCCCTATGTGTTCTTGGTTTTTTTCCTCCCTGGTGCTTACCTCTGGTGGTGGCTGCATTCTGTTTGCTTGCTAACCATTCCTGTAACCTGCCTGCTGTTCATCCATTTGTTTCTGGAACTTTTTTGCCCCTCAGCCCCTTCACAGCCCCTTGGATCCACCTCATTTTATGTTTTCTCTGAGAATGTTTTCAATTTCATATGTTTGTTTTCCTGCAATAAAGTCCTTTGAAAGAATGCTATACATGGATATCGTAGTTGCCATCATCATTGCTATAGATGGAGATTCTTTACAGTAACAGCTGTGACACTATGGAACTCAAAGCCAGAAGAGGCTGTGCTAATGGATTCATGGAACAACTTCAAGAAGGGCCTAGAATGTATTCTTAGGAAATCAAATATTGTAGGTTATGAGGACTAAATTCTGGAGATTCTGGATAGGGGGTTGAGGCAGAAGTTGACAAAGAATTTTTCCTCTTCCATGGGGCAACTGCTACCCACCACTTAGGGATTTTTCTCTGGATCAACAGAGTAGCGTTTTAAGTTAAACTTGAAGGACCTGCCTCTTATTTTGTTTTTCATGTGCTAATATAACATATATTAAAAATATGCTGCATCCATGGATCTACTTCATCTGTACAAAGCTTCATCCAATGACTACCCTCTCATACAATCAGTATAGGAGCAGACAGTAAGTGCAGGAAGGATGGTTACTAATCTAGAGAAGTGCATTTACCTGAGTATATCCGAAAATGCCCAATAATTGTGCCATGGGGATTGTGGTTAAAGAATGGAGGTCTCCGAAAGGGGGTACCCCAACCATCTTTACCCGTGATTCATAAATAATAGTTAGGAATTACGGTTTGCCCTTATCCCAGTCATTTATGTGCAAACATCTTTAACAAACTTTACTGATACGTCCACAAGAATCCAAGGCGTGATAACCCATGTATAATAGCGAGAAGATCTGAGCACCGTTAATTTCATCAATGGCAAAAATAAAAGCCATCAGCTGCTGATATTCTCGGACCTGTACACTGTGGGGAGAAGAAGGTTTCATATCAGTCAGGAAACATATAAGGCAACAAGTCCAAAAACTGGTGTTGCCGCAGCAATTTTTAGGCGCATTAAATCAGTGTAAAGTCCATATTAGAGTAAGATCCTCTCAAAAATCTGGCGTCAGGTATAACTTGCATAGTAAACATAATGCGCCTAAAAAGGTGCATTGTGCATATTGTGGCTCATAGTTTGTCATTGGAAGTGTATGTAATGCGCCTCAGAAGGTGCATTGCGCACGGAGGCACACAGCGTTTCATTACAAGTGTATGTGTTAGGCGCAATGTAGCAGGCTATGAATGGATAATGGGGGTCTCCTAAAGAAAGGCCATCAGTGTCAAAGCTGTGAAAAAATTCTTTATAGCCAGTTGTATCTGGTGGGGATCACTATATTCAGCCTGTGTAAGGAGAGAGCGGCCATGGTTGTCTCCTCTCTGTTACATAGTTACATAGTTAGTATGGTTGAAAAAAGACATGGGTCCATCAAGTTCAACCAAGGGTGGGGAAAATCTGGGTGAAGAGAGGGAGACAAGAATTTCAAGCCCAGCCTCCCCACTGGTGAATGTCCTGGAACCCACAAGGCAAGAATCTGCTCCAGGGTAGACCCCATCTCTGACCCAAGAGCCTCCACCAGCCTGGATCCAGAATTTTACATGGCTACATATGTATTAATATTCTTTAGTTTCAGGTATTATCTAAAGTCTTTCTTGAAACTCCCAACTGTTTCCTGCTGTGGACAAGCGACCTCAGCGACCCTATTCCACAGATTTACAGGTTTCAACAATGAAGAACACATTTTCTCTCTGGAAACTGAATCCTTTTTCCTCTCGCGCCAAAGGGAAAGTCCCCTTGTCTTTTGAGGGGGCCTTTACATGAAATAATTTTTCCCCATAACTTTTTGTAGGGACCATTTATATCTTTTTATAAATAAAATCAGTCCCCCCCTAAGCCGTCTTTTCTCAAGACTAAATAAGTTCAATTCAACTAACCTCTCTTCATAACTAAGATGCTGCATTCCCCTTATATGCTTGGTTGCTCGTCTTTGTACTCTGTCTAGCTCCATTATTATTATTAATATTATTATTATCATTTTAATTTGAGCGCCCTTGATTTCCAGGGCGCTGTACATTTCAGGTGGGTACATAAATACATTGGTCAAACAAATACAAAGTGACAATAAGTGACTAACAACTGGTACAGAGGGAGAGAGGTCCCTGCCGTGAGGACTTACAATCTACAGGGAAGGGGTGAAGATTAGTGATGAGTGATTACGTTGACTTTCGTCATCTTGTCGATAGTCGATATTGGCAGTTATCAATAAGATTTCCGATAGTTGATAATAGATTATCGCCGATGACCATTAAAGTCTATGGAGAGAGAACAACACCTTCATTCTTACACCCAAACAGGGCTGGAGAAGCTGGAATAACATCCACAACAGTCAAATGGATTACCTGCTACCAATCTTTAGGCAACACACTTAGGTTATAAAAGCCACAGAAAAAAAGTCACAGACATTCATCTATCCCTGTCTTGCACCACAGCATGACCTTAAACCTGCCATTCACCCACAAAATTAAAAAGCGCCAGAAGGCTATGAAAATTAACCATCATTTTACCTTGAACTGAGACATTGACTATCCCTGTCCTGAACGCAGCATGAGCCTTAACCCCTGTCCTGCCCACAGATTAAAAAGTGCCGGAAAAAGGAGTCTTACAACCACCATTTTAGTTTCACTGACCATTGACTATACCTGTCCTGGGCCACAGCATGAGCCCCAAACATGCATTGGAAACGCCAGATAAAGTTATGAAAGCTAAGTGCCGCAAAAAGGAGTCTTTGAAACCACCATTTTAGTTTGAACTGGACATTGACTATACCTGTTCTGTACCACAGTAATGACCATTAAACCTAGCGGACCCCCAGATTTTAAAAAGTGCCGCAAAAAGGAGTCCCTTACAACTCCATTATAGTTTCACTGGACATTGACTATATCTGTCCTGTACCGCGAAATGCCCCTAAACATGTTTTGACCCACAGATCACAAAGTGCACTATGCTATTTGTACAGTGACTCTCATTTAGTATATTTTTTTGGTTAACTGAACATTTGTTTACAGAATTTATTTAGGGAAGTTTTATTTATAGTTTTACATTATTATCATATTGCTTTTTTCAAGTGTGTTGAACATACAACATACACCCCTCCTGCAGTAGAAGAAGACATTTTGCCCATCCTGGCTTCTGAGATTGATTCAGCCAATCAATTCAATGATTTTCATTTCCTCCAAATCCGTCTTCATTGATTAAGGGACAGACACCCCTGGAAATCAAATGATTGCGACCCCCTTATGGACTCCAGCCCCGAAAATTTTAAGCCTCAAATTATGCATTATGTGTCCAGCCCAGGAGCCCTTTTTGGACACTACTTAACCTCACAGAAATCACCTTTTTCAAAATGCAGATTTTTAAGAAATTTGAAGCTCTCCTGATTGCCCCTAACGTTGGAGACCAGTGCTGCCATCAGCCATCTGTTTAACACAGAGGTCCAGCTGCCAGGGCCAGACTTCAGTGGGTGCGGGTGAGAAGCCCAGGCTACGTCTGTCATCTATTACACGGAGTTCAGCTGCCAGGGCCGGAGTTACAGTGGGTGCGGTGAGAGCAGGCTGGCGACCCAGTCATCTATTAACACGGTAAAAATTCCCTTATGAACGCAGCAACGAAAAAAGTCGTGCTGAAACAAGTGGCCGGAACCGAAAGTGTGAGGTAAGACCCTCAGCCTTCCTCAGTACACAGTCAAGACCTGGGTAGGCGCTTCCCCTCCGTATAGTGCGGACCAATTGGGCTTCACCTTGAAATACTGGTGGCTTAACTATCCATTCCACCATGGTGCCCCTTTTTCTTGGCCATTCTTTTCTTCAATTTATACACAACGTGATGGAGGGAAAATGTCCTCTGTTCTTTGTTCTCTGTTCCTGCTCCATACTCCATGTCCTCTGAATAACCCTACATCTGGTCAAGATCTTCCTGTACCTCCCGTTGTACAATTCAGAGGAATTTTGTACATGCAAGTTTTTTAGTAAGTTTAATTCTAGAAAACAACATTTTTAAAATAGGATGGAATCCAACCATGTTCTTTTGTTTCTCTTTTTCTAATTGTGATTAAATGGTTGTCCCTCATACAGGGATTGCTAGCTATGTTAAAGATCTTGCAAAAACAATCATTTGCAATATGTGTCCTTTAACAATGGTCCTACCTATTCCTGTTTCTGATAGCACCATACCCTTTGTGTCACTCTTGACAATTGCGAAGAACAAATGTCTGTAGAAAACCACATTTTTGTTAACAATAGCGACCTGTATCCACTGCTGCATTTCACAGCAAAATGCCCCCAAAAATTCAAAACATGACCCAAGAGCCACTTTTGACAATTGTGAAGATAACAAATGTCTTTAGAAACAACATTTTTTATAATAGGGACCGTGTAGTAATTGGCGCATTTCAAAGCAGCATGACCCAAAAATTATTAAAATGACTTCTTCTCCGCACTGTTAAAAATTGTGAGGGAGAAAAGCCACTTAAAAGCCACATTTTCTGTTCCAAAGGACCATGATTATAGCTGAATCCTCACCAGCAACATGACCCCAAACAAATTATAAATATGACATCTCACCACTATTTAAATTGTGAGGGAAAAAATGCCACTTAGAAAGCCACATTTCTGTTCCAAAGGACCATAATTATAGCTGTATCTCACAGCAACAAACTGACCCTCAAAACCATATGACACATTGCGAAACTTCTTAAGATAAAGTGAGTAAATGGAATCTGTTGTCCATGAAAACCTTGGTGTCTTTTACAGTCCTCCTCACAGCAAACCAGCAAAAGTGAACTGTTGGAACTGAGAATAAAAAATTGCAGTAAGAATGATCAATTTTAAAAAAAAGTTTCAAGAGGACCATATTCTGTTTTGAAGAGTATTGAGTGAAGAAGACCGGCAACTAATCATTGACCTCGGCAATTGGGGCCCACAACATCATCAGGAGGATCCATGCCCTGATTCCATCTTGGAAGAAAGTCAAACGATCCACATTATCAGTGAAAGCCGTATGCTTTGTCTGTAATGATCACCTCCATCCTGTGTCTGAAGGTCCGCTCAGAAATGACGCTGCTGCAGGCAGACAACACCCACTATGCGTGGCCGAGCGAGCTCGGTCCATTCGGCCCATTTTTGATTACCCAAAAGTCTATTGGTCCCGAACACATACAAAAACATCGGTGTTGAGACGCAGAATAGTCGAGCACACCTGATTTTAAAAGCTGGTCTCTATGTTTTGGGATGTTGTGCCCTGCATTGATCGTTGGTGAGGTGGTAAAATAAAGATTGCCAAGGTCACCCATTATGCTTCTGCCACCTTGCCTGCTGCTGCCCGCTGACGGCTTACTTGGCACTCTACTGTCTGTCAACGTCGCTGATGTTGTTCCACCGTGACATATTAGGAACGTGAAGCAGAAAACGCAACTGATGTCATCCAGTTGATCAATCAGCAAGGTCTCCATTTCCTGCATTTTACTCTCTATTTGGTGGTGGAAGGAAAGTGCTGAGTTTTGTTGTGTACCGGGGATTCAGGAGGGTGGCCACCCGTAACTGTTGTTCATTTTGATGGCCTTAATGCGAGGATCATGTTGGAGGAAATGGAGCCTCCAAGCACTCATGTGAGAGATGGAGCCTTGATTTCCCAAGCCTCTGGGTCGAGGGGCACTAGCAAACTGATCTTCCTCATCTTCCTCCTCCGCCTCAAATTCGCGCCAACCTCTTTCCAAGGCAGGGACGTCGGTAACGTCGGTGTCTAGGAATACCTCCTCCTCCTCCTCCGCTTCCTCCGGCACAGCTTCAACACAGCCCTGACTTGCCTCAGATGATGCACCCTGAGAGCTGATGAGCTGCCTTGCACTAGCCCTGGACCCCGAACCACTGCCTAATGAAGACCGATAAAATTGAGAAACTGTCGGGCCTTGTGGATTCGAAGGAGAGAAAGGCTCTGTGACAGCATCTGTGTCCGTCTCCTCCTCCGTCGCTGGTGGGACCTGATATTTCAGAGTGTCCAACGATCGTTCCAGAACTAAGACCACCACAATGCTCATGCTGATAAGGGCTTCGTCCGCACTGACCATTTTGGTGGCTTCTTCAAAACTGGCAAGGATGGTGCAGAGCTCTTTCACCTGCCTCCACTCTCGGTGGCTCAACACCCCGAGGTCCGCACCGCTGCTTGTCAGGCCATGTGTCACTTCGTTCTGCGTAATGGCATTGCGCTGCTGCCACAATCACTGGAGCATGTAGAGGGTGGAATTCCAGCGTGTTGCCACGTCAATATTGAGACGGTTGACGGGGAGGCCGAGCTGACGCTGCAACGCAGCCAGGCGGGACGAAGCAGGGTGCGAACGGCGGAACTGCGAACTTAGACTTCGAGCCTTCCTCAGCAGGCAGTCAAGACCCGGGTAGCTCTTTAGAAATTTCTGGACGACAAGGTTCATGACATGTACCAGGCAAGGGATGTGCTCCAGCCTACCGATCTTAAAGGCGGCCAGCATATTTCGCCCGTTATCGCACACCACCTTCACTGGCACAAGGCTCTTGTCACCCAGCCAGCGCTCGGTCTCGTTGTGGAGAGCCGTCCACAGCTCCTGACCTGTGTGTGGACGGTCTTAAAGACAGATTAATTTCAACACGGCCTGGTTTCTCTGGGAACGTGATGCAAGCCAAGAGGACTTGGGGGAAAGAAGTTCTTCACGCATCCCTTGCCGGTTTTGAAGATAGTGCGCCGAGCCAGAGAGCCACCGACACCACCCCAGAGACATCCTCCCAGCTCACAACAGAGTGCTGTCCACAGAGATATAGCGGCCTTGGCCGGTGCTTACTAGTCCATGTTCGGTGTCAGATGACTTTTCCTGCCACAGTGCAGACAACGCGCTTGAAAATTTTGTAGATGACAACGTGGCTGGCCAGGGCCGGGAGGCTTATGTCTGGCCAAGAAATGCCTGCTTCAGCATCTGGTATGGGGGCAGGCCAAGGCCATTACTGGCGGAACCCATCTGTGTCCACCAGACGGAAAGGAATGCCGACATTCAGGCTTTTGGCTTTGGGATGGTTTGGGGTTAAGTGTTTCTTCTCTTCTGCTCCAAACCTGGATAGCAGAAAGCTGGCTGCTAGACTGTCCGCTGAAACGGCGTGCGGATCGTCCAAAACTGGCGGAAGGGGTAGGATGGGAGTCTCTGTGGTGCTGATGTGGTACTCCGGGGCGAACGGTGGAGGCGAAGCGGAAGCTGATCCTGATCATGACTCTGAGAGACCAATGGTCAGCTAAGGAACGCTTGGAGTGGTGGCTGGAGGATGAAGGAAAGAGGCGGAGACAGAGGGTGTGACATGGTTGATGGCCTGACTCGGTGTCTCGGGTCCCCCCTTATTTTGCGCCAAGTGTTGTCTCCATTTCCAACTCAAGCATTTCGGCTGCATGGTGGACTAACATGTTGGTGGGGTAAACCACCTAAAAAAAATTCTTTGCCTCTACTTATGCGTTTAGGGGCAAAGGCGGCAAATGACATCGCTGGGTTGAATCCATAGAGGCTTGCTCAAATTCGCTACAGAGAGGCCCAGGCTTGAGAGGCGTCCTGGACCTTTTTTGACGTGATAAAGCGAGGAGCGGGGTTTTCGATGCACCAAGTGGCTGGGCTGAATCATATCAGCAGGACTTCTAGCGCTTAACGCTCGCGCCTCTCGACTTTTTGCGAGAGGCGTGACCCGTACTGACACTACCGCCATCGTCTTCGCTCCTCGGTCCAGGTGATGAACGCTCGCTATAAGCAAATTCTGGCTGAAAAGACTACGTTGGATCCGCAAATGTCGTTATCGATCATCATCACAACAAATCAGGTGAGACTTGGTCGTCCTGACATTCTGCATCCAGTGAGCTGCGGGCTAAAAGTCAAGAGGGACTAGCAAGGCCGTTTGCCGACCGCGAGGGATTTTTGACGTTTGACCGGCTTCCCTTCTCCTCCTCCTGATGGCATCATTAACTGGCGTCAGGACCAGTAGTAGAAAAATCATCCTCTTTAGGTCTCTCTTACAGCCTCTATTTAACATAATCCTTCCTGACAACGACACAACCGCATTTTGTCATCAAAGAGGTCTCAGAATGGATTATCCACATTGGTGTGCACACGCGAGTTACATTTGGGCTGCTTCATGTTTGGACGGTATGCTGATGATGCTGAAGACGACCATTTGTGGCCGTACTGGAGGACTAGGAGGTAGGGGAGACTGTCTGGATCAGTTCATTAACCACTGAAGACAAAAAATTGTTGTTTTTCTGGCGACGCTGTTTCGTTACTGAGATTCACAGGGGGCCCTGACCCAGCCATGACAGGCCTTACGGTCCTGCACTGACGATCCGCTGGATGCATGTTTCGCAGCACTGGAAGTGGAGCACCTTCTCTCGTACCTCTACCTCCATGTCCTAACCCCACCTTTGCATCTCTTACACACCTGAATTTCGCTCCATTTCAGAAATAAAGAAGAATTTGAGAAGGTATGGAAGAGTTTTGAAAGTCTCTTATTAAAATACCGAAAATCAACTGAGCTATTCTCAAATCCCTCAAATCAAAACAAAATTGCTGTATTCAAATTTGTAACCTACAAAGTAGCTCTAAGAACAAAGCTTACTGACCAGGAAAGTGAAAAAACAAACCTTCTTATATGTATAATGTGGATAATAGAAAGGTATTTTTTGGCACTCTATCAATTCACCTGTGGTGACCTACTAAATTGCTGTATTCAAATATTAACTACAAAGTAGCTCATGAACAAGCTTTGACTGGACCAAAAGTGAAAAAAAAAACAACCTGTCTTAAATGAGTATACGGGATAAAAAAGGTATTTTTTGGCACCTATCAATATCACCTGTGTGTGACTACTAAATTGCTGTATTCAAATTTAACTACAAAGTAGCTCTATGAAACAAAGCTTGACTGACCTAAAAGTGAAAAAAACACTTCTTAAAGTATGCCGGGATAATAAAAGTATGTTTTTTGGCACCTATCAATTCACCCTGTGGTGACTACTAAATTGCTGTATTCAAATTTAACAACAAAGTATGCTCTAATGAACAAAGCTTGACTGACCAAAAGTGAAAAAAACACCTAGTCTGAAAATGTATACGGAGTATTAAAAGGTATTTTGGCACCTACAGTACACCTGTTAGTGACACAAAGTTCTGATTCAAATTTAAACTGCAATGTGGCTCTAATTCAACACAGCTGGCCTGCGCCAAAGTGAAAAAACAACTTATATGAAATGTATACTGATAATAAAAGGAATTTTTTGGCAACCTATCAACCTGGTGGTGACTACAAAGGTTGCTGGATTCAAATTTTTAACTGCAAAAGTAGAATTCTATCAACAAAGCTTGACCTGACCAAAAGTGAAAAAAACACTATCTGAAATGTATTCGGATATTAAATGTAAAATTTTTGGCACCTTTCAAATCCCTGTGTATACTACATAATGCTTGTTATTCACATTTAACGCCAAAGTAGCTCTATCAACAAAGCTGTACAGCGCCAAAGTGAAAAAAACACGTATCAGAAATGTAAGACGGATATAAAAGGTATTTTTGCCACCTTTCCAATTCATCCCTGTGGTGACTACAAAATTGCTGTATTCACATTTAAGTGGCAAGTGCCTCAGTTGAACAAAGCTGTAGTGCGCCAAAGTGAAAAAACACGTATCTGAAATGTATTCGTATTATTAAAAGGGTATTTTTGGCACCTTTCATTCACCTGTGTGCCTAACAAAAAATTCAGTATTACACATTTTAAACTAGCAAAGAAGCTCAATCACAAAGCTTACTGCGCCAAAGTGAAAAAAACACGATCTGAAATGTTAATCTCGTATAATGAAAGGTATTTTTGGCACCTTTCAATTCACCTGTGGTTGGACTACAAAATTGGCTGTGATTCTAATTTAACTGCAAGGTGGCTATATCAACAAAGCTGGAATGGGCAAAATTGAAAAGAACACCTATCTGAAAATGAAATAGATAATAAAAGTGGAGTTTTCACCTAACAAAAGGCCTTTTGAAAAGAATGTTATCCTAAAAAAACAGGTGCCCAATATCCGGGAAATTTATTAATAAAAAACTTTAAATAATAAAGCTATTGCCGTCAATTTTTAACTAATTTTAAACTTATCCATATTCTTTAAAGATATTGAAAATGGTGTCAAATGTATACCAAAAAAAAAAATAAGCCATAGGTAATGAATTTTTCACTAGAAATTTTAAAAAACCCAAAAAAATAATAAAATAGGGTTTTCACAACGGGGTTTTTGCATGTGGGGGACGGAGATGAACATATTCATTTGCCAAAAAAAAGCCAAAAATTTAAAAAGCAAATGAAATTGGGCTAAAAAATTTTTACAACGCAATTTTATAAATTGCGAAAACGGATATTTTTTATGGCATTGATGTAACTTTTTGTGATAAACTGTTTGGATCCCAAAAAAACGCAAAAAGACCCGTTTTCTCTGAGCATTTAAACAATAAAGGGAAAGGTCGGTCATTTATTCTGGAGTGGCCGACACTTTGTGGAAATCCCAAGGGGGCATACGAGCCCCACTTGTTTCGGTTTTAGAAAGTAAGAGCCAGTAGAGGGGGAGATTGGCAAACAAGGTACGCATGAGAGAGGGTTTCTGGTTTGCAGTTGCAGACCCCGCATGCCGAAGATTTAAACTCCGTAAGATTTGCCTATATTTATTAATATCAGTATGTTCTTCATTGTTTATCTGTATTTGCTATTTTATGCGATTATAACCTAAAATTTCTGTAAGAAGCTTTGTTTTTAATAGTAAAGGGGAGTGCCATATGAGTAATTTGTCAATGAAAGTGAACAAACGGAAGTCACATGACTCATGACGTAGTTAGGTTTCTCATATATAACTAGCACTCCAAGCTGAACGGATACACTGTGAACAAGGGCTCAGTATTTTGCCCGAAACGCGTCAGTTTGCTACTGTCAGCACCACTACTGTTTTATCCTAGTGCATGAAGATTTGAATAAAGAACCGGTATTTTATTCCTCTGGTGAGAACGATTCGTTTGTGCTTTTCTACATTGAGTGTCCTGTGACTGGGGACTGAATCCACCTAGTAGGATCCAAACCGGCAGAGGGAGTTACCAGGTGATTTGAAACTGCAATCAAGGTGAGCCGTGAATACCTTCTCTTTGTTTAAACATGAACAGGAAGGGCTGTTCTATGTAAAACGGGGTCATGTGATTTTTCCAGCCAATCGCAACCATACACATCCCAGTCATGACGTCGCACACACATCTCACCCTGCTTTATTCTGTAAGCTGATTTGCTGGCCGCCAAAATGACAGGAAGCGCCGAAAATGGCGCGACATTAATAGATTATGCACAGATTTTAACCTAAATTATTGCGTGATCTAAAAAATCTGATCAACGTAAATACCGTGCCGATTTCATCTTTGTCGATAATAATCGCTCAACACTAGTAGATACAAGTGTACACAGGTGCTCTGCAGGCAGTGTACTTACACTTAGTGACTAACAGGTGACGTGTTGTCTGATGAGTCGTTCCCTTTCCCTTTTTTTTTCTCCATCTAGTCCAGACCACCATGATGACTTCACAACTCGCCCTTGCAACTTACAGCACAAACACCTGAGACTTCTCATTCCTTCATCATCTTTCTGTCCCGTTCCTCATTGTTCCAGTAGGTAGGTAGGTAGGTAGCTTGAGGCCCCCTGTAGGTAGGTAGCTTGGGGCCCCCTGAAGGTAGATACGAAGCTTGTGGCCCCCAGTAGGCCCCCAGTAGGTAGGTAGCTTGGGGCCCCCAATAGTTAGGTAGCTAACTTGGGGCCCCCAATAGGTAGGTAGGTAGCATAGGGCCCCCAGTAGGTAGGTAGCTTGGGGCCCTCAGTAGGTAGGTAGGTAGCTTGGGGCACCTAGTAATTAGATAGGTAGTTTGGGGAAACCAGTAGGTAGATAGGTGGCTTGGGACCCTTGTAGGTAGGTAGTTTGGGGCCCCCATAGGTAGATAGGTAGGTAGCTTGGGATCGCCAGGATTTAGGTAGTTAGAAGGGGTCCCCAGTAGTTAGGTAATAACCTTTAATCGCTCCCTTGTCATCTCCATCTGCTTTCTGCCCCAAGCCTGCTGCTTTAGGCTTGGGGCCTTGAACAGGAAGCTATGGAGGTGGCACGATGATGTCACTTCATCAAGCCGCCTGCATAGCAATGTATGGCAGGGGCAGGGAGCACACAGCTCTCTCTGCCCCACCATACATCTCAATTGTATATGCATTGCAAGGACGCACATACAATTGAGTTGGCCAATAAGGTAGAGAGAACAAGCCTACCATTACTGTGAAGCAAGAAAACTCCAGAATTTCAGGATTTTTTAAAAAATATTCATAGTGAAATGGAAAAAAAAAACACAGAAACAAAAATTATTTGAAAACTATGTTAAACATAAAATAAATGCGTTAAACAATAGGTCATTTTCTGATGACACATTCCCCTTTAAGATCTTACAAAATAATAAGAACAGGAATTACTCCGCTGCCCATATGCAAGAGTTCTGGGTGTTGGAACTGAACATTTAGCACATATTATAAAAAATGTCCTTTCTTACCATGAAGCTAGTATTATACAGTGATTATTGATTCTAAGTATTTTATCATTATTTCTAGAGCAATAGCTACATTTACTACAGAATTATACCTTGTCTCATAGTAGACAAAGTTGTACAAATGGTTTTCTTACCTTTCTTCATCTTGCACTATACACCATATATCTTTATTTGAAAACCAGTCTTAAACCACCAGGGTCAAAACCTGAGGATTGCCAGGTTCTATCACAGGGTCAGCGAAAGATCACATCTATAACAAAAACAATTGTACTATAAAAAAAGATCTGAACAAAAATGAGATTTTTTACTTCCCTTTAAAGACTAAAACAGGAAACATAAAAGTCATTGGGTTTTATTTACAGAAGGCAATTTATAAAAGTCACACCAAGGCTGGCAGCAGTACAATTACTCCGAGTAAGAAATCAGCTTACATTACAAATGCATAGGTCATATCATAGATAGCTTCAGGTAGCAGTTGAACATTAGAAGTTAGTGTAGTTGTAAAATAATGCAAAGAAATAAAATACATTGTATTCTGTAGCCACAAAACCATGAAACTGAACACCCATCTTTTATTATGTGTAATATTTAAGACTAACATTCTATGCGGATACATTTCTTAACATATCCTTCATTTTTTCAAATATACAGATCCGAATACCTGAAAAGATAACAGTTAAAAAAAATTCTGATTACCTGCCATCACCATTGGAAGTGCAGTTTGGAAGCTGATTGCACCCTGGTTTTTAGTGTACAAAGATTATGCGGTAGACTCCTGAGCTCCCCTAGAGAGGACTGGAGGGTGGGTGGAGGAAGAGCCACACAGGGAACAGATGGTCATGGAGGTCCCACAGATGTTTAATTGGGTCCATGTCTGGGGAATTAGGAAATCAGGGTTGTACTTAGTCATGCTCTTCCAACTTATTTCAAACATTTCTAGCCGTGTGACATGAAATCCCATCAGCTCCAGGAAAACCATTAGCATGTATAGGTGTATTCAATCTTCAAGTATTGATTTATGACAAAATTAGTAGAGAGTGCCTTCCAAATGGATAAGTGGTCAAAGAGAATGCCATGAAAACATTCACCAAACCATAAGGCCGCCACCACCAGCTTGTTTTCTTCCAGCAATGTTTGCAGAATGTTTGTTCTCTGATGTTTCTCATCTGACATGCCAACGTTCATCAATTTATTGAAGCGAAAAAAGTTACTCATTAGAGAAGGCAACACTTTGCGCATCAGCAGTGGTCCATTTTCACTTTAATTTTACCATGAAAATTTAAGCATTTCCTGATGTTCCAATTTCATTGCCAGAGGTACAATGACCATTTGTTTGCTTTAGAGCCCCATACACAGTAGGATTTGCTGAACTGTTGTCTTAGACACGTGTGTGGTAGCCACCTGGATCATTTTGGAGTCAGTCCAGCCTTGTGCACCTTCATAGCAGATGTTCCTCTCCCACATCAATGGCAGAATTACAGTTTCTCCAAATAAATGAAATCGTTCATTACAAAAGCATAGAATTTTATCATAAAGAGCAAATGGGTAACAATGTTAAACTTTTGACTTTCAGGCTCCATATCTACCATCCATACACTTTGAAAGTGAGAAAAACCATAATTTATAACAATTTCATCTTGGGTTTATATTATACATAAATTTGATTTGCAATATTAGTATAACAGTTATGCAAATTCTTGTCATGTAACTGCACTGTTATTGGTTTGCTCCTTGAAAATGTAAATTGAAATTTTTATTATTCTGTTAGTATTTTGTAAATCCAATTTTGTATTTAATTCAACACTACCTGAATACTTCTGGGCATGCTCTTGATCAGATTCACCCAATATAGTTCGCATTCAAACAACCCCCATCGTTTGGTAAAAGCCCAAGCCTTTGGCTCTAAAAAACCCCTTTGTCACGGGGTTCGCAGGTAATGGATCCATGGACCCCCTCAACGATGGTAAAAAGCCAGAGGGGCGGTTTAAAATGGGGTCCCCGGTTTTCCCCAAAAGCCCGCCGAAAAGCGGGATGGACTTGCTGCGGGGGAGTCTCCGGTCCCCAACCTGAGTGCTTGTTGCTGTGGCGCCGGGTTTTTAGGGGAAAAAAAACAAATCGTCAGGGGTCGTAGTTGGGGACAGGCCCAAAAAGGTCAGGACAGGGGGAAAGGGGTTCGTGGTCGAGGGACGGGGGCCCCAGAAGGGGTACGGTACCGGAAATCAGAACTAGATCAGGAAAAACGCTTTCTAGTAGGCGGTAGGCACAAAAGCCCGGCAGGGTAACCGGGGAAGAGGCAGGCTTAAATAGGGGCAGCGTGGGGCAAAAAAAAAAGTTACCGGGCGCTCCCCCTTTAAAAATTTTACACTGTGGGGCCCGCGCGCGCGCTAGGGGGGGGGCCGCGCGCGCCGCGGGGGACAGATATAAAAAAGGAGCGTGGCCGGGTAAGTGAAGGCAAACATGCCGGGGAATGAGCGCGCCCGCGACCTGTGGGGTTGCCGCGCCGTAGTAGCGGGGCACAGGCGCTGTGAACCGGAGGGGGTTTCAGGGGCATCCATGAAACTCATATTATCAGGCTTCGTCAACTGAACTTGACAGTTCCTTCAATTTCTTGCCACCTTTTCCCTTGATTTGCCCCCATCATAGCTCAGTCTATTGACTTTCCTTTTAATCGCTCCAAATCCCCTGTTTCCAGCTTTACTGCCCATTTTTTCTACTTTTTTTGAAATGCGAGGCAAATTTCTTGGGGACAATAATGAAGTCAAGGTTCCCCCCTTTTTGGACCCTATTCCAGACTTTTTTGTAATGTGAGTCACACAGTGTTTGCAATGGTCTGTGATTCATTATAAAAAACTCAAGCTACCTCCCTGCTGTTTTTTGTCCTTTAAAAGCGACAGACTTTTTTGCTATTTTAAAACTAGTTGACTATGATATTTTGCCTGGGCGTCCACCCCTTGGCTTTGGAGTAAATGGACAGACTTCTTTTTTTTTCCCTCCAGCGTCAGGGCCCCAAACATGTCATCTGGCAATTTTCTTAGCCTGGTTGTTTCGGTTGAGCTGGATGTATGTTTCTCTTTTATTGGAACTCTTGTCGCTGCTCCTCAATTTGAACCAGTGCCCTTTTTGCTTGGAAAACACCTAAAAACACACTGAGCTAATAGGGAATGTGAAAAGTTGTAAATGTGAGTACACAAAAAGAAAAGATTGTTCCCCACCAGGATCAAAACGTGCAGTTCCGACAAAAAATCTGCATAAATAAGATAGCTAAATAGTTCCAAGAAAAATTTATGTTTGGATAGCCAAATGATTGCCCTAAAAACATGATGGTAGTCTCAAAGCTGTAGTGGATGGTGAGATATCGAGCCTGAAAGTCAATAGTTCAAAATATGGTTACCCTGTTTGCTCTTCAGTGTAGATAGCTTTAGGTAACAGTTGAACATTTGAAGTTAGTTTCCGCAGTTTTCACAATGGTGCCATTTGTCCACTCACAATGCACTTTCACCACAGCAGCACGTAAACATATCACAAACTGCACAGATTCAGAAATACTGTCGCACTGGGCATCACTTTCTGCAAAGCCTTGCTAGTATATACCCACTAAGCCACCTCACAACACATGATTTTCTTCAAGAGCTATGCGCTACCAACATCAAAATTAGGAAGTGGTCATAATAATGTGACACAATTTTGTATTTGGGCAAGCTATAAAACAAAAAACAATGGCTTTCTGAAGGCAAATAGGCAAAACTGTAAAAATCAGCTCTGCCTTGATGACAAAAAGGGTTAAGGCCACATTAGAGATACTACATGCTGCAGCTCTTCCTTAAGAAAAGTAACCTTTTAATGACCGCCCACTATATTTTGAAGGCAGACAGGGCATGTCTTCTGTCTGCAGCGACGCCAAAAGACGTTGCTGACTAAAGAATGGGTTTGTGGCTCCCAGTGCTGCAACTGTGCTAGGAACGGAGCTGTAGTTAACAGCTCCATTCCTAGAGCAGTCTCTATGAACAGCAGAGACAAGAGGAAGCCTCCCCAAGTCTAACCCTTTAATTACCACAATCCGTGACCATGGCATAATCAAAGGGGATTCCCCTGCTCCATCAGGACTCCAGGTCCCTGAGAAATTTATGAGTCAGCCCTGGGGACCTATAGTAGCCCCAGGACTGTCTGCTTAGTAAGTCTGCTGTCAGGGCACACTGTTTGATGCCCTGACAGCAGCCCGTGTGATACGGGGAAAAAAATTGTAATGTTTTTAGCGTGCAGGGAGATGTAATACTTTTTCAAAGTGTAAAAAAAGATAAAAATATTTTCACCTTTTGATGGGGTTTTAAAAAGAAGTAAAAGAAAAAAGCATAAAAAGCGTAAAAAATTAATAATAAAATAAAAAAAATATTCAATAAAAAAATTTTGTAATACTTACAAAAAAAAACCCCACACCATTATGTATCCACACAATTTTATAAGCTGTGAATTAATCTAAATGTTTTTAGTGTGAAATGTGAATGTGTAAAAAATTATACAGAAAAAAAAAATAAATAATACAGAAAAATCATTTTTTAATGTTACGCTGAATTTTTTTTTTAAATTTTAGCCCCTGTTTTTATGTAAAAAAAAAAATCAAAAATCCGCCCAAAAATATAACTTCTCCCCCCTTTTAAAAAAAAAATCCTCTACAAAATGTGTCTAAAAAAATATTTTTAAAAAATTACGACTGTTGAAACGCAGGGAGACAAAAAATAAAAAAAAAACAGTGGTTTTTAAGGCTTTTTGACCTGGTGCTTTAAGGGGGAAAAGAAGTCACAATGCTTTACTAGTAAACTCGGTACTGTCCCACAGGGAAGTGGGAAAAACCCCCATGGGCTCCTGGGCATAGCAGGCCAGAGGCTGCTTTTCAGGGTGATAGGCAGAGAAAGAAAGGCAGAAAACAAGAATCGTATGTAGTACATAAAGTCATCTATAGTAACTGTAGAATTAGCGTCAATAATCAACTCCACTTCTGGGTCCTAAGAATCAACTCCACTGGTGGGCCCCAGGCATCACAGTTAAAAAGTTTATGGATTTAGTAAATAATATATATAATTTAGTTGTTGATTTTAGTACTTTTTTGTACATGTAGAATATTTATGGAAGCAGTTGCTTCTCTGTGCTTGAGTTCTTACCGTTTCCTGTTGCCTCTTAATGCTCCATGACCTATAAAGCCATGATGGAGCAGGGTTACTTAATACTCCATGACAGATATGTATACATCATGGAGATCCTGCAGGTACCTCCTCTTACCTGTGGGATGTCATAGGAGCCTAGTGTTTCACTGGCCAGCTCTGTGCAGGGGCCGAATTAACTCCCTTCCCCGCGTTTAAAACCCCTTTTGATGCTCGGTTTACAGAAACCTGATCCTAAGCTTTAGCAGAGGGGGAAAGGGTTCTCATGTCAAACCCATTTCCCCCCCCCTGATGCGATTGTTGGGCCAGATGGGTTGGCAGCCAAGGTTCTGATGGAGGCCCCCAGGTTTGCTACACCTGTTTAGATCCTTCCAGAAGCTATCAATCATAACAGTCATAACTAGAGATGAGCGAATTTCTCAAAAATTCGATTCGGTCACTTCGCCGAATTTTCGACAAAAAATAAATTCGGTCCCCATTACTTCGGCCGAACCCGGTAAAAAACAGCTAATTCCCGGGTGCACAGAGCTGCAGGGGGGTGTAGAACGTTGTGCCGGGTTAAAAATGCGAGGGGTTGGTTTTTGGGTTTTATACAATTTTGTTTTTGTATGACAGAGATGACTGCCGCCACTCTTAGAATCGTTTACTAAAAATTCCCTGGCATTAAGAGGGCAAACTGACCAAAAAACCCGCGGGAATGTGCCCGATAAATTATGCCAGCGAAAGTGGAAAAAAAACAAAGTAGAGCTCGGGGGCAAAAATTAGTGACAGGTTGTGGAGGTGAGGCGGGGCCCAAGCAGCTGGGTCAGGGGTGGCACAAAGACATTTGGAGGTGGAAAACACGAGGAAGCCACAGAAAGGCACAATGATGAGAGCGGAGGGCACGGCGGGGAGCAGTATGAGGTCAGGGGGGGGGGGGGCACAATGACATTCTGGGGCGGCAAAACGTTTGGCCACAGAGTGGCCAAAGTTTTCTGTGGAGGTCCCCCCCAGCAGCGATGGACAATCAGTGGCACAATGCATTTTTTGGAGGCAGCCAAAACAGTATTGGCCCCAGAGTGGCACAATACACAGTGTGGAGGTCCGGTGGGAGCAGTATGAGGGAGGCAGTGGCACAATGACATTTGGGGGCTGCAAAAACAGTTTTGGCCACAGAGTGGGAAATTTATACTGTGGAGGTCCCCGGCGGGGAGCAGTATGGATAGGCGTGGCACAATGACATTTGGAGGCGGGGGAAAAAAGTTTAGGCCACAGAGTGGGACAAGAACAGTGTGGGGGTCACGACAGCAGCAGATGAGATAGGCCCGGGCACAATGAATTTGGAGGCGACAAAAAAGTATTAGGCCCCAGAGTGGCACAATGACACAGGGGTTTGAGGTTTTACGGCGGCACAGCATGAGGTCAGGCAGTGGCACAATGACATTTTGGAGGCGGCAAAACAGTTTTGGCCCCAGGTGGACAAACACACAGTGTGGGGGGTACGGCGGGGAGGCTGTGATCGGCAGTGGCACAATGCATTTGGAGGCGGAAAACGTATAGGCACAGAGTGGCACTTTACACAGGTGAGGTCACGGCCCGGGACAGCATGAGATCAGGCGTGGCCAATGAATTCTGGAGGCGGCAAAACAGTATTTGGCCCCAGAGTGGCACAATCAAAGGGGAGGTCCGGCGGCAGCTGTATGAGATCAGACGGGCACAAAGACATTTGGAGGCGGCTAAAAGATTAGGCCAGAATGCACAATGATACCCGGGGGTTGGAGGTCACGACACAGCGCATGAGGGTCAGGGAGGGGCACAATGACATTCTGGAGGCGGCCAAAACAGTATTGGCCTAGAAAATGGGCCAATACACGTGTGGGGTCACGACAGCGAGCAGGATCAGGAGTGGCAAAATACATTTGGAGGTGGCAAAAAAAGGGGGGAATCCAAGATGGCACAATGACTGAGAGCGGGGCCGGCGGGGAGCAGAAAAAGGGCAGGCGTGGCACAATGACTTGTGTGGGGACCCTGGCAGCGCCCACAGCAGCAGCATGAGGTCAGACAGTGGCACAATGACACCCCGTGTGGATGTCACGGGACGCAAAAAGCAGCAGCAGCTGGGTCATAGAGTGGCACAATGGGCAGGTGTTGAGGTGGGTGGCAATACCCGTCCCTGGTAAAGATGGGGGTAGGCAGATGGGGAAATGTCGCAGATGTGTGGGATCAGGTGGGTGGCGGCATCAGAATAGTGGGGTGAGGGGAGGGTTTTGTTTGAACCCCGACTGACGCCCAAAGGCATTGGTGTGTGGAAATCCTGGCCCATCCACGCCCCGATTTCTTGACAAAGGGCAGTCGTTCCACATTTCCCCCTGGACAAACGGGTTTTTCCCCTTGGGGTAAAAGATGGCCCCCCCCCGCATGAAACACCCGCTCTGTGCCCCCTTTACTGGCCGGGCAGGAAGATTCCCTGCAAACTCGGCAATTTGCGGCCCCAACACCCATTTGGTCCCCCGTAGTCCGCGGTTTTTCTAACTGAGGTGTCGGGCTGTCCAAAGTAGGCCCACCCTTTGGTTCAGGGTGGCTCCAGGTCCCGGATGTGTGCTGCTGGCGATCCCTCCTACTGGCGGGTAAAGGAAGCTGCTCATCAGTGCTCCGACTTGGTTACTACTGATGGAGGTGGTATGCTCCTACCCCCCACCTTCCCCCGCACCGGGGCAGTGTACGTGAGCGTGGGAACCCCCCGGTCAGACCTTCAGAGGGGGGACGATGCCGCCATAGGCAGCACCCCAACTGTTCGGAGGTTTTCCTTTAGTTTTTGAGTTTGTTTCCCTCTCAATAGCTGGGAAAAAGGTCCTTTTTTGGCCCCGGTAGCGAGGGCCCCAATGGGTGGGAGCCAGAAGTCATCCCCTCCCGGGCTGACTATTCGGCTGCACTAGCCAGGCAAATAAGCATGCTGGGGCCTCTGCCCCAAAGGACCCCGGGGCTTCCCTGCCTCCATTTTACTTTTAATACGCCAGGGGCTTTGGGGGTCATCGCCCGTTTCCCCTCATCTCCATCCCCCTCCTCCAGCTGCCCTGCTCCTCCTCTTGTCACGGGGTAGAAAATCCATATTTACAAAAATGTTCTGCTAAAAGTCCTCCTCCTCCTCCATTTCATCCCCCCCGGATCATGTGGCCCGAGTGTAGTCGCCACGTCCCCCAGCCCCTCCCCAGACAAAATTTTTCGCATCTTTCCGGAATGGCATGGAATATGTTTTACCCCGTGTCCTGGATGACTGACAAATCGTCCCCTCTCGAATGGCTCAACAAACGGCGGTGTCACGATGAGTGCCACTGGTGCTTAAAAGTTACACAGGGGAATACTTCTGTCTCCCCGGGGATCATCAAAAAATCATAATGGCTTTCTGTTATCAGCGGCCAAACATGTGCAGGCTGGAATTCCAGCGGGTGGGAAAAATCCGGGATATCAGAGTGTGTTGGTGGAGGCCGCTTTTGCCCTGCAACTCGAGGAGGGGTTTTTTTTCCCGGCTTTGGAAAGAATGGATAAAGTGCCTGCACCCGTTTCCTGGCCCTTTTCGAATGTTTGAAAAATCGGTGGAAAAATCAGGAAACCTTTTCACAAAACCCGATTGAACACGGGGCGCCATGCGGGTGCTTTGGAAACCCTCCCTTTCGGTGCGCGGGGGACACCCATGTTTCCCCCCATTGTTCCCCCTTTCCATGGTTCCGATTTGCAGGGTTTGGGGCGGAGAAAACCACACATTGATTTTTTGCTGCATGGTGGAGCGTTTCCCCCTGTGTGACTTTTTCGCCCAGGCAAGCCAGGGGTTGAACTGCCCTGACACCCCTGTGCCCCTTTAATGTTTGGTTAGATTTGGGGCAGTTTCTTTGGGGGCTGAGATGGTGGTGGTGGGGGAGGAGGGGAGGGGACATTGGCGGAGGGGGCTGCGTTTGACAAAAGTGGAGGGAAAGCGGCGTTTTATTTTCCCAAGGTTGTTGGTTTTGCCTGGGCCCCGGGAAGCAATTTACCCAAATGGGCCGTTTAAAAGGGCAGGGGACTGGCCCCGACCCTAGTTACAGTCCAGAGTCCGCGCTTTCCGTTTCAAATTGGGGAAAAAACCCATGAGTTTAAGGACTGACCCCCCCTTTGTTCTTCATATTTTTTGAAATGCTGGTACTGCCCCTTTTTTGGGAAAAAAAAAATTACGGCTTGGAACACTAATTCGGCTCCCGGGACAAAACCCGCGGGGAGGGGTTCTCCCTCCCCCCAAAAGGGCCCCCAAATTTCCCCATTTGGGAAAAGGGGGGAATGCCGTACCCAAAAACTTGGGGCGGAGCATGGTCAAGCTGGGGCACCCCTTTTTATGGTTTGGGCGCAAAACTGTTGCCTTTTGCAAATCACCTGTGAACGAATTTCTGGGCCTTTTTAGCCCAGGAGCAGGAGCATCTGGACCCGGGGGATGATGTCCAAGAGAAAAAGATTTTTTTCCCGCAGAGGTGGGGGGAGCCTTTACTGACTTTCAACGGGATGCGTGCTACTGGGCCCCTGTGCTGCTGCTGGCTGCTTTTCCCGGGGGGAGGATGGGGGCCACCACTCTGAGCCCGTTTTTTCCCCAAAGGGCCCCCGGATTTGGGGACGGGAAAGGGGCCCTGGGGCCAAAAGTTAGTTCCCCGGGCCCGCGCTTCACTTTCTGCCACCGATTCCCACCCTAACCCAAATTATTCGGTTCCTCCGTGTCTTAGCAAAGAAATGCCCCCACCGCCCAGTATGGAATTTTTTCCGCCCAAAACTTCCCCCTTAGTGACTTTGCCGCCGCTGCCCCGCTGAGCCCCGGTGGGGCCCCAAATTTTTTGGACCTGCGAAAGGGGGGGGTTTTTTTACCCGTCGCCCCTTGGGTCCCGACCTCACACTGTGCTTTTTCCTGCTGACTTCCCGGGCCCCACGAACCCCCTTGGGTGGCTGCGTGCTGGCCCGACGCCGGGAAGCTGGAAACCCTTTCTTTCCCGACGATGATAAAGCCCCCTTGCCTCACCCCCGGGTCCCCAAATGCAGTCGGCTACCTCATTTATCCCATTTGTGTTTCATCGTCATGCTGTCCTCATTTACCCCGGGCTTGGTTTGCCGGGGGCTGACCTCTCAAAACATGACCTCCCCTGCCAAATTGCCCCCTCTATAAATTTGGGGGGCCCCCCACTGGGAAAAAGTAGGCGATTTTGGGCCCCATTTCTTTGGGGCCAAAGTGTGTGACTCCCCCCTCAAATTTTTTATCCCCCTTATATAGTGGTGCTGAGCCCGCCCACATAGTAATCTCGGGCTGAAAAAACCCGGAATGGGCCCAAAAGGTGGGCTGGGGAAAGGGTTGGGGGCCCGCTGAACCCCCCTTTCCCCGGGCCATGAAACCTAATGGTTGTGTTTGAGGTTCCCCCCCAACCTTGGTGGGGTTGTCAGATGCCCATTGGGGAAAAAGGAATGACCTAGAAAAACCAATCAAAAACCCCTTTTGGGTTGCTGCCCAACACACGGCCCCGCTAAAAGGAAGCGGCTTGGGGCCCCTCCCCGAGTAACCCTGCTGCACGTCCCTTTGCTGTGCTGCGACCTGGGCCTGTTCCAGGAATTTTTGTGCCACTGCCACCCCGCAATGCAGACCCTTTGCCCCCTCTCGGTCTGACATACTGTTTGTTCTAAAATGAAAAAGACACTGTTTGATGATATACCTGTATATGTTAAATATACCCCTTTTTTTGACTCCAAAGGAACCCGGAACCCAAGCTTGGGAAACCCCTTGGAAAAAATTTTGCCCCTCCACAAAAGGGGCCAAAAAAATTTACTTGTATGTTTTGTTTAAAAACACTGTGTGTTTTTACTAAATTTAAAACCCCCAAAAAAGGTTTAATTTAACCCCCTTCCCCAAATGAATTGGGGTACGGGAAAAAATTTAAATTTTTTTTTTTTGGGGGGCGTTGAAAAAGCCCGGGTTTTTTTGTCAGCACACCACAAAACAACACTTTTTTAAACCCCCCTGGATGAAAATTTGGGCGCCAAAGAATTGACCCCCACAAAATATGTTTTGGGTAGCGGGTTAAAATTGCGTTTTTTTTTTAGGGCCCACACAAAAAAGGGATTCATTTTAAATTTTAACCTTTTTGGCTTGTAAATTAGGCTCCAGGAAAAATTTTTTATTTTGGCGTTGAAAAAGGACGGTTTCTTTTTTGCCCAGCAAAACCCGGGCAAAAAAACCCTTAAATTTAAAAACCCCGGATTTAAATTGCGAAATTTAAAATTGAGCGGGCCAAAAATGAAGGGGGTATTTTGTTTTGTTAAAAACCCCGGGTTTCCCTTTAAATAATTTAAACCCGGGAACTGGCTTAGATCCCACTTGGATATTGAATGTTAGCGCTGCAGGGGAAACGCACACGGGAAATTTAGTTTCAATCCCCCAAAAAAAATTAGAAATAGAACATTAATAAAAAACATTTTCTCTGAAAACAAGTGAGACACCCCACAAATCGCTATAAAAAAATCAATTTTTTCAGTAAGAGTATCAGCCGCGGCACACCCCTTCCCCCTGATGAGCCAGTAAAGAGGGGTTGTGACTCCCGGGGGCGTCCCCGGGGATTTAAAATATTTGGGTAAATTCACAGAATCCCCCCCGGGTCTCTGATTGGCTTCATCTCTCACATGTCATGCGGGGCTTTTCCCCCTTTTTCCCCAAAAAGTTTTTGCCCCTTTGTAACCCCATGTGCCGCACCCTTTTTAATCAATCAAAAGCACACTTCGTTCCCCCAATCCCCCAAAATTTTCGACTTCTTTTCCAAAAAAAAAAGTTTTTCCTAAAATTTTCCTAAAACGAATTCCTTAGTTAAAATTAAATTTTTCCCCAATCTCTAGTCATCAGTCACTGTACAATTAAAAAGGATTGTAGGGGAATTTTACTGAAATGGCAATCAATTAACAAAATGGCCCTTTTCAGGTTATCTTGTAGGACTAAAAATAACAAACACTTTTATACAATATTCAAAAATATTTTAAAAAAATAATGAATCTTCCCAAAATCTACTTTTTCCTTTATATGTGTAAGATGTAGAAGTGTACAAATGTGTATATATGCATAGTTTTCTTTAACTCTAACAAGGAAGGAGTTAACTTGTTTACAGACTTTGAAGAAGCAGATAGCTCTGTCAGTTAGTAGCCGATCAGTGTGCAGACAGAAGGAAGAGCCCTAAGCTTACACAGTTAAATAGGAAGAGCCTGTCAGCTCTGGGGAGAATTCATTTTTGTGTTGTGTGTTCTAGCAGTTACTGTTGTGTTCCAGCAAAGGAAAAAGGAAACCCTACTTGTTAGCCGGCATAGTTAGGGCAGGCTGGGGCAGGACAACAGTGCCACTCACAGATGTCCTACTAAAGAGAAACCAGAAAGAGAACACCAGAGAAAGGGACACAGAAAGGAAAGAGAGAGTACAGTGATAGCGTTGGGCAGTACTGCTGAGTGACAGTGAGAGACCCTAGTAAGGACAGAGCTGAGAGTCTCTTGTGTCACCAGATGCCAGCACCTTGCAGAGCTGAACTGGAATGGAGTTGTTGCTAGATGCCAACACCGTGCGCAGCTAGAATGGGGTGGAACTGAGAAGGAAGGTGTCTGGGAAACAACTTGAAGAAAGGTGTATTGTATTGTGCTATAGTGAACTGTGCTTTGTTAAAACAAAAACGTAATGTCCACAAGAATTCTTGCCATGAGTAAAAGCCTGAACATTTCCCAGAACAAGTGTTTTGTGTTTTTTTATATAGCGCTGTTGCACCAAACCACTCACTACATCCAAGCCAACCATCAGCAACCTGCACATCTTACACATGTTGCATCTTACAGGAAAAAAGTAAAAGACAAATGTATAATTGGTATCGCCACATACATAACAGATGATGCTATAAAATTCTATCAATCTTTAACCAGCAAGGACATCACTGAAAAATATTATTACATAGATTTTCAGAGTTGTGTTTTTATTCATCCTGCCTCCCAGAAAATGGAAAAAAGGTTTATGTACACCAAAATGATTTCAATGAAAACTGTAGGTGTTCCCACAAGAAAACAGGCACACACTGGATGTCAGAAAATCGCAGTGACCAAAATGACAAAGGTTTGTTTTAAAGAAAGGTTTTCATTGTGCAAAAGTAAAAAACTAAATAAATGTATAAATTTGTTATTGCTAGAAACAAATCAACCCACAGAATAAAGCTAACAATGTTTTTACCGCATGGTTAATAGCATAAAAAAGAATCCCAAAAATAATTAAAAAATTGCAGAATTGCTGATGTTTTTCCAATCCCTCCCACCCAAAAAAAAAATATGGAAAGACTTTTAATGCATTATATGTACCTCAAAAGTTGTTAATAAATACAAGCCCTCATTTACCTAGGTCAACAAAAAATTAAAACATTACCAAATCAGACATGTTACTTTTTTCTTCTGTATGAATTTGGAGTCTGCACTCTATGAACTAATCATATCCTCTAATAGAAAACACTATTGATACATGTTAATATTGTTTTCACATGGTTTTCGTGCCAATTTCGGAGTGGAGTCCATGTCAAAGTCCACGTGAAAAAATTATATGTGAATAAGGCTAATGGCTGGAGCTACCCTGAGACTTTTTGTAGTGTTACTGAGGGATTTTAACTATTATCATTATTATGATTATTATTTATTTTATAGCGCCATTGATTCCAAGGCGCTGTACATTCAGGGGGTTACATACATAACATAAGTCAAACTTTTTACAATAGTGACAATCTCTGACTAACAACAGGTACAGAGGGAGAGAGGGTTTCAAAAATAAAAAAATAGCACTAATACTCCATGGTTATAAATTTTTAATTCTTTAAACTTTAGAACAATCTTCGCCAATAATGCTATTATCAAACGTTAGCTCAAATATTGCACATTTCGATATAAAAAAGTAACAATTCAGGAAAATGTAACCTGGAATCCTCGATGAGGTTTAATGTCCCAAAGACCGGCAAGTATCCGCCATAGGTGTCCGATAATTTCAATCACTTTCAGCAGAGATCATAGGAGCCGCCGGTTGAGATGTCCTCCATAAGAAAACACACACGACGTTTCGTGGGGATAACCACGCCCCCTTTCTCAAGTGTGAGAAGGATCCTACATACGCTACCTATTTATCCCTCCGGGTGCAGGTGAAAGTAATTAGAGAAGCTTATTATGTAACACAGAAAAACCATATTCAAGAAACCTAATAGCTACACATATAAATTAAAATACGATCTAGTACGATGATTCTATTTAACTCCACAACAGTAATATATAATTACGTCTCAAGTAATTATATATTGACATTATTGTTAACTATTTCGAAATAGACAAAATTTATGGAGGAGAAATAAATTACAACAGTACAATTACAAAAATACCTTCCACAAGCAACATTCATTAAGCCCTTTGGGAGCTAGGGCATCCAATCGATTTATCCAAAATACTTCGCGCTGTAAAAGCCGCAAGTTAGTCTGTATAGGGTCACTACTAGTGTTGAGCGATTGCGTTGGCTATCGAGATCGATCGATAGTCGATAGTCGGCCGCTATCCCATAAGGTTTTTCGATATGAGCATCGATTATGGCGAAGACCATTAAAGTCTATGGATGAAGCAACAACCCTTCATTATTACACCAAACAAGGCTGGAGAAGCTGAAATTAACATCCACAACAGTCAAATGGATACGGCTACATCTTAGGCAAACACACTTAGGTTATAAACGTCACAGAAAAAAAGTCACAGACCAATTTTCTATCCCTGTCTTTACCCCAGCCTGACCTTAAACCTCATCACGCACTAATTAAAAAGTGCCAGAAGGCATATGATTTGAACCATATGCTTAAAACCCCTTTA